>JASDQU010885066.1:28883-42111 GCA_032191745.1 Picea mariana
GTAGCAACTATCACACATATGATAGAACGAGGCACAATAAAGGAAAGAATGAATCAGTTATTGTCAATGGAGGAAGATTGAATCCTGGTAGGCTTCCATCAACAAGTGAAAAAATAAAGAGACAAAGCTTGGCACGATAGACACATCAAAAAGAAAATGTTTAAGGAATGAGATCTAGTATTTCTCTACGACAACAAGTTGTTTTAGCACCCAGGGAAGCTCAGAATGCATTGGTTAGGACCATATGAGGTAAAATATGTCATAGATGGAGGAGCTGTACAATTAATAGATTTATAAGGTGCAGACCTCAGAGGAATGATCAATGGGAGCCGACTGAAGCTGTACAAGGATAGTCGACCACCCATCATGCAGTAGAAAAAAAAAATAATAAATAAATAAAAATTAAAAAGAGAACAAAAAGGAAACAAGGAAAAAGTGCATAGCACATCGGATATAGAAAGGCCACAAGATGTTCAAAACACAAATTCAGCAAAGGTATGAACAATGGTTACATACAGAGGGAAAATAAGAGAGAAACAAAAAGTCGGCAAAAGCAGTATGACAGGGAAAACACTAAGCGAAATTAACGCATGGAAAGGACCAATGGGACATCACATTAAACATGCCAATGGAATATTGAAAAGCAAGCATAATGGAAAGTATGAAACTACCCCATATGCATTGAACCCACATTTATGATGCATTAAATGCATAAGGGAAAAAGCATCCTCGACAAGCTTTGTGACAAGCCCATACAACACACGAACATGGGAGCAACTAGTCTATTCACGAAAGGAAAACAGAGAGAGAGTAATAGCATATAGAATGAATAGACTGAGACCACAGAGCTCACCGAAGTTATTCAAACTCAACAAATCTTTGATAGTCACCACTATGGCACCACCGAATCTATCAGAGGCAAGCTAGACAACTAGACCGACTAGGGTTCAAAATAGGTCACAAGGACCACTGGAAGAGAATGAATACTAACAGCCGGAGATCATCAACATCAATGAAATCCCATTCCTAGAGATGCTACCAGTAAAATCTACACCGATAGTGGAAGAGATTCAGTAACCAAAAGAAGAGGCCATGAAAGTGGATATGCCAGTAGCAATGCAGGCACCTCAGAATGAGGAACTGGAAACCCAATAGGAAGCGCAACCAGAAAGAACTGAAGCAACCTTGGAAGTTAACGGAATGACACAAAATCTGGAAGCAACAGTACAACTAGACGAGCCACAAATGACCATCTCAGGTCAATCGGTAGAGGAGACCACTTCAAATTCCTCAGATTGGCTAGAATGGCTGATGGGGGAGCAACCAGAAGTTGTTGGCACTTCAAACCAACCAATTCAGTAGGAAGACATAGTTTAGATACCAAGCTCACCCCACAAGAAACCTGCTGCAGAAATTGTTCTACCATGCATACCAGTTGGAGTAAAGGTAAAAAAAGAGCTACTGGGTCACGTCGATAAGCTCAAATATTCATACCATGACGTATCAGATGAAACCAAGTTCTCATAACTAGCACAGAGGGTCTTTATTCATACCATAGCCATAAACCAAATTGGAGAAATGATTAGCCAGCCACACCAGTGGGAAGCTGGGTTGGACAGAACAAGAATCTTAGGTTTGCTAAAGATACCACATTTTGGTAGAGGCTAGTACATGACAGCATGCACCAAACAACTGTTAGAAGTAACACATGGAGGGGACATATGGCTGGACAAACCTATCCCCATAACTGTTGATCTTATCGCAAAAATCACAGGGTTACCAGCCCGAGGTATGGATCTCGTGTTGATTCTGGATGACAAATCCAAGGAGAAAGCATTGGAAGAAGAAATGAACAATAAATATGGCACCACCATAGGAATGAGGGGAATCATGATCAAACAAATCAATAACCTAGCTACACAATTGGGCGCAAAGATATTAGCTTACAAATTTCTCAGAAAATTCTGCAAAGATGAAGTACCAGTAGGAGTCATTGCAGTTGCAGCTCAGTGCAAAGAAGACACCTCTATGAGATGGGCACCATATCTATTGAACTTATTTCAAGAGGATTGGAAGGATGCGTAGGACCTAGGCACAGAGTTCCATTACTCGTGGCTAATCACCCTAATAGCCTTCATGGGATGGCGAGAACCAAGGTATGTAATTTTTTGTACCAGACCACAGCCAGCGGGAGCAAGATACATATTACTAATATCTAGGCCACAAGCTAGGCATAAGAGGGAGAACAAAATCATATTTAAAGCATACCTACATGATATACATGAAGCTATCAGTCGATCATGGAGAATAACACCAGAGGCTATCATGTGATATGTAGACATCTCCAACTTCCAGGCCACACGCTAAACAATGTGGATACAACAAAGGGAGGATCCAGATAAACAGTGGCTACAGATGTGCTACTGCATAATAGAGGATGATATCGACATGGACATCATTGAATGGCCTAATGAATGGAGGATCCTAACCATTGCCCAAGAAGTACTAGAAACAACAACAGAAGGAGAGGCAGAATAGGAGGAAACGCAACCTTTGGAAATCCCAGTGCCCAAGAAACTATGGATGGGCCAAACCAAGCTGACTCAGGTAGACAAAGAGTCAAGATGGACAGGGACCCAGAAGGGGAAGAAATAGACTACACAACCGACCAATGGACAACAAAAACAAGTCTAGTGAGCGCAGGAGACCGCCCCAAAGCCCATCACACAGGAACCAAGGGGAAATAAGAGACCAATCGTGTAGGCAGGAGGTGCACACAAGAAATCAAAGGCACAATGATCATTTCTAGACTATACAATCATGGAGGACGATGGGGAAATGATCACCAAAATGGTCCAGGATTGCCTAGCAAAATATTTTGATCATGCAACACACCACAGGGATAAACTGCAAAAAGAGCTGACAGAAATGGGAGAGTTACTCAAGAAACTTGGGGAAGAACAGAAAACAAACAACAGTAGAGGCATAGAGCCACCGAAAATACAGACCAAATAAATAGTGGAGGTAGAAGAACGAGACCCAATCCACTCCATGCCACATGCAAACACAATGATTTACATCAAACCTAGGATGTTGTACATGGATGAAATCGTGGGGCAGACACCCTTTAAGGATTTGTACCACATCCAATTGGTCTTAACGTGGATGCCATCAAGGGCACTACACAAATTGTAGGTCAGCATTGACCATGAGGTATAATCTCTTGCACATAAGAACTTAGTCGAGCTACAACAAGCAACAAATAAGCGAGAGGTTCTAGAAAAATTATGTGAGCAGGCCAAGATCGAAACTCAGGAGGTAAAAGAATGTAGGAATGAACTGGAATGAAGAGTGGGAGCAATTTTTGAGAAACTCCCAAACACCGCGCAAGGAAATGAACTCCTAGTAGTAGGAAATATTGACCAGATTGTGCAGGCAATTGATCAATATCATAAGGAGATTGAGAATATCCATGAACAACTCACATCAACCACTCCACTGGAAGTGAAGGACAAAATGAAGAAGGAAGCAACAATGCAGTTGTAGGAGATGGAACAACAGGTTAGCACAACAGCTGGATTTCTTGATAAAGCAGCGCAAATTTGGACAAGGTTGGAGGAGGACCCACAGGTCCAATGCTCGGAAAAGGAAGAGGAAAGGATCAATGCAACAATCCAAGAACTCAAGCAGAGGCAAAAGACCATACCAATTCCATAACAAGTCAAAGGGATGCAGGAGATGAAGAAGATGTAGGTAGAAATTATCACTGCGCAAACACAGAAACATGAGCGTCAGACTCAAATAGAACCACTACAGGAATGGGTAGCAGAAATACTTGCATAGGAAGAAGGAGCTAAAACAAACATAGCATAGACCCATGATGAATGTGCAATATTGTTGAGTGAAGAAGTGGCAGTTCAGGTAGTAGACACCATCAAGGAGAATATAACGCAGGCACTGACAAAAGCAACAGAGCTCAAGGAAAAGTTCCAGATGATCACCAAGGAGATCGAAGAATCTAATAAGGATTAGGTGACTCGATATGAGTCACATTTCAGTGTTGGGGGACTGTTGGCACTAGTCCGAAGTGGAAATAAGGATGATCGTGGGAAAGAAAGAGTGAAAAAATGAAAGTAACAGCTGGAAGGTAACACAACACATGCACATGCAAGAAAGAGTGCACAAGGAAAGTGACAGATGGAGGAAGAACAACACACATGTATGGAAGGAAGGCCTAACATCGGTAGGGTTAGGGTTTTGGTAATACATTATAAATGGATGACGATCCCGATATATATAAATAGAGATACGCAGGTATCATATAGAGGTTGGTTCGATTTTGTATTAGTTTGGCTTTTGTAATTCCCTATCATAGCTATGTATGATTTGATGCGCATGTAATGCTGCTAGGAACCATTTTTTTAAGATGTTGAGCTAAGAATAGAGGAGAGAAGGAAGATCTGAGGATTAGATCGCAGGTTGTGGATCCTGATGTGATCTAGTTTGCCTCATACAGTTCTTATCCATCTAAGGGAATTATAAGTGCATGACACTGGAGATGCAAAACTACCATAATAAAAGAGCCAAGAGCCAAATATTTGTGGATGTAGCCCAGGAGGGGGTGAACCACGATAATATCTGTGTAATGTGATGACTGCATGCATATCTTTGTTTTCTCTTAGCAATCAATTGTTATGATTAATGAACGAGTTAATACATTGTTTTGGAATATGATAGATGCACACCCATGAGTAATAGTAGCTTGCACTCACGATTCGTAGTATATGGCTCATAATAATAAACCCCTATCCCATACTCAATCCTAGGATGTAAACACCCGAGTCTTACAACCATCCATTTAAAGCTATCTCGGGTGAGACTGAGCAATGCACTCTGTGTATTGTGTTCCTTCTAGTTTACTAGGAGGGTCGATAGTTTTAGAGGCATTTTTGGAAACCCGAAAGACATGAACCTTGGGCCAATAACTCAGACGGTAGAGGAGAATAGTAACCAACACATGCACTGGCCAAAACATCATATTCCATGGCTGCTACACATGGGAGGAGATGTACAAAATATTTTGTAATGGATAATTCCAAAAGGATGAACTAGACCTCAAAGTATATCAAAATATATATAAAATAAACATCCACACTATCATTGCTTGGTTTGCAATCTTAACTTACAGTGAAGTGCCCAGGTGAGTGTATGCGGATTTAAACACATAGGTTCATACAATCACCAATAGAAAATGGGATTTCTAATGCCTCTGAATCCAAATATATTTCACAATATTTACAAGCTACCAAGTTTGTTGGTATTTATGAACAAGGAATTCCTACAAATATTCACTAAAGAAAAATCAAAGCCACTAGATACCATTCAGGACTGCTATGATCAGGATACTCCGTACATCTCCAAACTCAGTAGGGTATACAATACCAAACATTTCAAGCCACCATATAAGTTTTTGATTTTCATGATCTGCAAGATGTAGGGGGGAGATAATTACATGCACTTCAAGAAAGAATGGAAAACTATGGTTCATGTACTGGAAGAAAAACAAGTGGTGTTGAACTAAGCATCAATATTATTGGCCAACATATTACTCAATATCCAAGACACCCACAAAGACACTCAAGAATTTTTTTATATAGTTACCTTCCTTATTGATGTTATTTGTGCATATGTCCCTAATACATAAATGAATTGGTATTGGAATATATACTCTACCCCTATTCATATATATTTCTCCTAAATATAGACAATCTAGTATGAGGAATTTTTCTATGATATATGTGATAACTTTATTTCACCAATGTATCAATTATTTTTTTCTTAGAACCTATAGAATATGTCAACGGAAGTGATAGATACCCTGCAGGAAATAACCTATCAGTACCTAGAAAATAAATACTCCTACATTTGTGTCTATGGATGTAATTCCCCACCCCATCTATTACCCATATGTTTTTCGAAGAAACTTATGTTCTAAGAAGTGGCATACCAAATAGTATAATTTGGTGTAATATCTTCCCTGTAGAATGATAACAAGAGTAGTTGACCTAGTTTCCCAATTAGGTTGGGAAATTTCACGCTAACAAACCTCTCACATGAAAGGAAGGAGGTTTTATATATTAAAGAGATAATTGTGTATAGTAACAACACAGAAACATGACCTCAAAAAAATCAAGTATAACCATTACAAGGATTTGAAGATGGTTCCCCCATTAGAGCATGAAATAAGATAAGAAGAAAAAATATTCAATGAGACCAGATCATATGATGAAGTATTGGCTCGCATATAAGGTAAACCCTAGGATGATTATTTTTTGGCAGAATATGAAGAAAATAAAATCTTTTTCAACAACAACTAATAAGGGACACCCACGAGAAGATGGACACATATGACTGAGCCTAGAAAGAAAGAGTAGAAATGGTAAGACAATTCTTTGATACAAAAGAAAGGGATAAACAAAAGAAATAATAGGAACAATTTCCCAAAGAGGCTAAGGCATCCTACAAATATGTGAATAAATCCAAGGCCATCGAGGAATAAAAATCCTACAAATCCATGAAATATTCACATTCCTACAAAGTTGTGGAGGATGAGAGATCCCAAAAACTCACCAATGATGAAGCTAACCAGAAAGATGGGAAAAATCAAAGAATATGTCTGAAGAGTTTTCTCATGTGGCCATTGAGGAATAGGAAAGTATCATAGCAAAAGTATGCAAACATGTAGATTTAAATAATAAGGAGGAAGAATAGAGAAGAGGAATGCCCACCCTTGGAGAAACCAAAGCAATGTTGAATTTGACCCTTCCCATGAATCCAGGGACTCCTCTGAATGTGATACCATCTGACTTATCATATTTGTTCCTAAAGGTGGTAGAATTTGATGGTGAAGTGATCTCTCTAGGGAATTTATACTATAGTAATTCAAAACAAGGAATCACGATGAGGTTGTTGAAGTGATAGAAAATAGGGGAGAGCTAAGGACAAAAGAAATCCAAAAGGACAATTGATTGGCCTATAACTAGAGAAAACCCATAGAAGGAAGCATTTGAGACAAGAATGACATTACATGTTTTTGCATGAGAAAGCATTTTATAGTCAATGTGCTCAATTGTGGGGTAGAGGAGTACAAACACAAGGTAGTAGGACTAGAGAATTAGTTGCAACTCTAAACACAAGAATTGGAACATCAATTTTAGATCAAAATAGAGGAAGAAAAATAGCCACATATAGAGGAATATGTGATGGAAATATCTTGTTGGCATTGATGTCAACATGAAGACAAGAAGTACCATAGTGGAGTATGACATGGAAATGTAGTAAAAGATATAGGAATATTGATTTACAGGAATGCAATGGACTATCAAAATACAGGGGATCACCCGATCGAGTGATTTGAAGGAATGAAATAATGAGATAATTTCAATTACTACAACGGTCCAATAGATTTTTCCTAGTGATTGTATATTCCATTGAGACGGAATCATGATGAACATAATGAATACTAGCAAGTCCCCCTCTTGAATAATGTCTCATGCACTATCATTTCAGAGTGTATTTGAAGGGAAATTTGTTGACACAACACCAAGAACCCTTAAGTCTATCATATCAAAATAGTATTCGATATTTCATCACATGTTTTGGTCATCATTCTTTCTAGGACAAAGTTGGATGACCCTTCAAACCAAAACAATTTCCAACAACCACCAATGGTTAGATCCACTTAGGTAGTCAATTGTTGAATAATTTTTCATTGATTTCAAAGGTTAGTACTAAGATAATAATTAGATAACAAAATAGTAGCCCAAAAGGTATTAATATCACTCTGAATGAGATATGATGCAAAGTATCTACCTTGGAATATCAAGAGAATATTGACAAAATCACAATGGATGAACTACATGGGATTATCACAGCCTCTGAAATGAGAACAGAAGAAGAAAAACCTTGAAATGATGAAACAACTTTCAGAGACTCAAAAGAAACAAAGAACCACAAGCATGTGTCAAATCAAAGTCACTCAGAAATAACATATGAGCAAGAATCTAACTTTATAAGGAAACTCAAGAAAGGGTCTAGGAAATACAAATAGAAGTTACCTCTCAAATGTTTCAATTGTGGAAAAGTTGGGCATTTTTCCTCCAAATGTCCCTATCCAAAGAAGAAGGATAGTGATGATAATAAAATTATAACCATAAAGATTATAAAAAGGGAAAAACTGGAAACAAGAAGAATTTCTACAAGAAAAAGAAAATTGTTTACTCCAAAGAAGATAGTAGTTCATCTGACATGAGTGAAGATGATGAGATAGAGATTATATTTATGGGAATATAAACTCAAACTGACACTACTAAAGATAATAATGGATATGATGGAAACTCTGAAGTTGAAGGAGAATTAGAACTTGAAAGAACTTAGTAGTTCTCTCAAGGAACTAAGAAGATATAAAAGGAAGAGAAAATCATTAAGAGAACAACTATTAGAATATGATGAAGAAAAAAAATAAAGAGAAAAGGAAGTTTCAAAATCCAATCAAGGAAACATGAAAAATCATTATTAATTTGAAGACACGACTCCATGAATCTAAAAGAATGGAAGAATTCATAAGTAAACAACTCAATGAAAAGCAACAAGACTGTGAAAATCTAGAGGCTAAAATTTATTTTCTAAGAAAGGAACTTAAGAAAGGAAATAACCAATCGAGATTTGAAAAAAATTAAAAAATATTGGATGATATTCTGAACAGTTAAAGATCATCTATAAATAATTCATGACTAGGATATGATCAAAAGAAAACAGATAAAGTCTTAAACACTACAACACATAAAATTGATAAAAATCCAAACAATTATGCAACTACCCTTTAGAGATCCTTCAAAAAGGAAGAAAACAAGATAAATTTTGGTTCTAATCAACATAAATACACTCTCCCTTCAAAATAAAATGAATATAGAAGAAATACAATTTCAAGAAGAACTCTCCCAAAAAGGTATCAATAACTCTTTCTTGGCTATTGTTTTTCTTGTCATAATTTTGGGCATAAAGTATTATACTGTAAATCTTATAGAAAGAACTATCATAAAAGTGTTTAAGTATATGGCCATAGAAAAAAAAAGTCTAGGAGAAATCAAAGGAATAGAAACTACAACTCATTTTCTCCATTACAAGATTACAATATCAAATGCTACAAATGCAACAATTATGGTCATAAAGGTAGTAATTGTGGACTATCAAAATATTCCATGAATATAAGTATTTCCAACAATCAAGAACAATAATATAAGAAGATATGGAATGAAAAGCAAATAGAAGAAAAGGACATAGAGTGTAAGGTAGCCTTATATGCCAAGACTAAAATAATCCAATGGTATGTTCACAATGGATATTCAAAGCATATGATGGGAGATCAAAAAATATTACTCAATCTAAAAAGGAAAGAAAAAGGAAGTGCTATACTTGGATATGATGTCTCCGCCAAGATACTTGGAAAGGGTATGATCAGTCTAGGAAATAACAGAGCTAAAGTAGAAAATGTGCTATTAGTTGAAAATTTGAAGCCTAATCTCCTCAGTGTGAGCCAAACATGTGATCAAGGACACATTCTCATATTTGACTCTCAAAAATGTGAAATTAGAAAAGAAAAATAGGGAAACTTAGCAGTTGTTGCACCAAGGACATCAAGTGATGTATATATCTTAAACACAAAATAAGAAGAAGAAAAATGTTTCATGGGACAAATAGATGAAAGTTGGCTATGGCATAGAAGAACAGGACACATAAGCTTTGATAACTTGATAAACTTTAGTAGAAACGAAGTTGTGAAAGACATGCCAAAGATTATAAAACCTTCAAACTTTGTTTGTGGGAACTGCCAACATGGGAAGCAGACAAAAGTAAGATTCAAGACAAAGTAATACTCTACGTCAGGACCATTATAACGTGTTCATATTTACCTTTGTGGACCAACAAGAACTAATAGCATACAAGGTGAACATTACTTGATTTTATTCATTTATGACTATACAAGAATGACTCAGGTATTCTTTCTGAAATAAAAATCAGAAGCACAGGCTCAAAATGAGACTAATCACAAAATTAAGTGCCTAATATCAAACAATGGAGGATAATTCACCTCAAATAAGTTCAATTCATTTTTTGAAATGCATGGAATTAAAAGACACTTTTCATCTCCAAGAACTCCTCAGTAAAAGTGAGTTTCTTAAAGGAAAAATATAATTGTTCAAGAAGTAGCCAGAACCATGTTAAATGAAGCTGAGGTCCCAGATATATACTGGAGAGAAGTAGTGTATACAAAAATGTACATACTTAACACAACACAACTTAGAGTTAACCACAACAAAACACCATATGATTTGTGGTTTGGCAGATCAACATCAATTAAACACTTCATAGTTTTTGGTAGAAAATGCTAAATAAAGAGAGATGATGATAACCTAGAAAAATTTGATTCCAAATTAGATGAAGGAATATTTATTGGTTACTCATATAAAAAAAGGTCCTACATATGCTATAATCTGAGGCTACACAAGATTGTGGAAAGTGAAAATGTAAAAGTGGATGATCTAAAAACAAAAGGGGTGAAATCTGAAGATAATACACAATTTGATGAAATGATAAGAGATGATGATGATTAATAGATTAAATAAATAAAAGAGGATTAATTACAAAGTGAGGAAGAAAAGGAATATGAAGAATCACCAACACAAGATACAAAAGAACCATCAAGTAGAATACAAAGAAATCATCCTGAAAGTCAAATCCTCGGTAATAAAAGTGTTGGAGTTGAAACAATAAGAAAACTAAGATATGAACTAGAGAAAGAATTTATATCACTAATAGAACCAAAAACATTTGTAGAGGCCAACAAAGATGAAGAGTGGATCAAATCCATGAATGAAGATCTTGATCAAATAGAGAAAAATCAGACAGGGAAACTTGTCCCAAGACCAAAGAACAAAATTATGGTAGGGACCAAGTGGATTAAAAAAAATAATAATAATGAAGATGTAAAGAAATATTAGTGTGCAAAGGATATTCTCAAGTAGAAGGCATTGAATTTGAAGAAACCTTCTCTCTAGTTGCAATAATGGAAGCCATCTGATTATTTCTAGCACAATCATGATTTAATAATTTTAAAGTCTATTGGATGGATGTAAAGTCTGCATTTATGTATGGAGAAATAAAATAAGAAGTCTAAAAAGAACAACCAGAGGGGTTTGAAGAACCAAGAAAATAAGAACAAGTGTATAGATTTAAGAAGTCGCTCTATAGCTTTAAACAAGCACCGAGTGCATGGTATGCAAGATTGGATAAGTATCTGCTAGAAAAAAGATTCAAAAGAGGAATGCATGATAGAAATATATATATTATAATTGAAAAATATAGTTGTTTAGTCACAATGTTCTATGTGGATGACATCACATTTGGTTGCAACAATGATTGTTAGGTAGGCAATTTTGGGGATGGAATAATGAGAAGAGATGAAGTATAGGGAAAAGGTGCGGGAAGGGAAAAGACATAAGAAGACAAGGAATATCAAGAAGATCAAGAAGATAAATAAAGAAGAGAGAGGAAAGAGGAGAGGATGGGGGACAAGAAATAACAACTAGCACAAAATCCAGGAAAACCAGCCGAGCATGAGCTGTATCCAGCTCATAATGTGTTTTCTCCATTCAAGCATGAGTTGTAGCCAACTCATTATGAGTTGTCAAAAGGCTCTAATCACAATGTATAAATATGTAAATTGTGTCAAGTGTTCGAGGGATGAAAGAGGGAGGAAGATGATGAAGAGAGACAAAGATACATACATACATACATACATACATACATACACACACACACACACACACACACACACACATATATATATATATATATATGGAGAGAAAGATAGTTTCATAGTACATAACATTGTAAACAAACTACAAATGTGAGGAATATTGTATGCTAAACATCCATTGTAGTGTAGAGTGCAACCAAGACTCTCAAATATAATAAAGAGGCCAATCTTTTGTGGACATAGCTTGGAGTGGGGTCAACCACAGTAACCCTATGTAGAACTATGCTTTTGGATGTTAATTCATGTTTGTAATGTGAATGTATGCTTCTCTTTAAAGTTGTTTGTATGTTTATATTTAATGCAGATGATGATATAGTAGTGTGCAATAATCGTGACTATATGTTTAACCACTAAATAGCATAACTATGGATATATGTTCATATGTAACTAAGTAACAAGTTCATGATAGAAAGGGTTTAGTGCATGAGAGGATATTTTAGATATGACACAATGGATTTCCAATATTTCCCTCATCACTGCAAAATCTTGGTTCCTGCAGTTCCCATAAAGATACCTCAGGTGAGACTTCTCCTGCATGCATGTAATGCAAAAAGGGATGGTTTATCTAGGGTTTTGTTTGGACTAAGTAACTTTAACCTAGGGTCTTGAACCTACCTATGTCTGTGCCAACAAATGGTTCCATTATCGGGACCCAAAATATGGAAGTGAGGGAATGTTTTGGAGACCAATGAGTAAGGAGATAACCAAATGGTTGGAACAAAAGGAACAAGAATTTTCCCAAAAGGAGAATAAAAACCCTATCTAAAGAACAAAAAATAGCTGCAAAGGTATGTGTACAAATACTTGCATGAGATCATTTTTGGTGAATTCACAAACCTATTAGAAAAATTGATGGAAAGATTTTTGGAAAATACTGGTAGAGACAAACCAACTGTGCCAAAGAACTAGACTACTAAAATAGTGGGACAAGTGAACTAAGTAGACAGCAAGACATCACATGCAGCTGAACTTTGGTAGGATAATATATTGGGAGGCTACATAACATAATTTTCCATAGAATTTACCCAGTCTTATAGTGTCGCAAAAAGAGACTTCTTTAAAGGCCTGCAAGGAAGATTCATAAAGTCCATATCTACATGGATAAAAATGATGCTATATGGTAAGGAAGTGATGACAATGGATTTATATAGTTAAATAAATTTGCACACATAGACGGATTGGGGGTCGTTGACTAGGAGATGATCTAAGAGTCGGATAAATGGAAAAAGGAAGGGAAGATTGGTAATGCAGGAGAAAGAGGAAGGGACATCAAAAGGAGAAGATGAATTTGGAGTTATATGTAGTGGGAGAAGGTACAATAAGTTGACAACTATGACAAAAAATAAAGAG
>JASDQU010885067.1:9942-33612 GCA_032191745.1 Picea mariana
TCCTTGAGCATGGTTTTCTGATTTCAAGCTCATTAAAAAATGAAACCAGCCTTGAGCATGGTTTTCGGATTTCAAGCTCATTAAAAAATGAAACTAGTTACGAGGATAGTATTTGCGTCTTTTTGGCAACCTCATTAAAAAATGAAACAGAGGTTATGAGCATAGTTCTTGTTTCTATGTCAAGCTCATTAAAAAATGAAACAGAGGTCTAGGGATTGAACCTGGATTATCGAGCATAGTTCCTATCCTGTGTCAAACTCATTAAAACATGAACCAACTTTCCCCTCTCTATTGAATCAAGTCCTTCATCTAGTATTTGAAGCTTCCTTTCCTCCACCTTTGTAGTTGGACGAAACGAAGCTTGGGAGGCAATACTTCCAGCCTCTGGACTTCATGCTGAATTTGAGCCACTATCTTCTTAAGCTGGGGGCTAAGTACCAACCATGCGTTGGGAAGTCGCAAGCATAGTTTTCTATGGTTCAATCTTGTGTAAAAAATAAAACATATCTCAAGCATAGTTTCCTCTAGTTCAAGCTTGTGTAAAAATGAAACCAGATCCAAGCATAGTTTTGTTTAGTTTTTAAGCTTGTGTAAAAATTAAAATCTATCTCAAGCATAGTTTTGTTTTTTTTAAAATCTTGCGTAAAAATGAAAACAATCCCGAACTTAGTCTTTGTTCTTTCTCATGCTCGTAAATACATGAGAATAAGTTACCGAGCTTAGTCTTTGTTCTTTCTCGTGCTCGTAAATACATAAGAATGTAACCGAGTATACTTTTATCACTTTTTCGGGCTCGTAAAGGTTACATGAAAAATGAACCACCTAGAGTCACCTTTAATCTCTTTTCAGACTCTCTAAACATGAAAATATTGTCGAGCGATCTTGTTCTTTTCACACTCGTTAAAGTATTTGAAGAAAACGTTTTTTGAGCGATAATTTATCTCTTTTTCGGTCTCATCAGACTACTTTACAAAAAAGGAACTGAGAGAGTTCTTTTTAAGTGTTTTTCAGACTCTCTAAATATGAAAAACCCCTGAGTTTTCTTTCTTTGGACTCATTAAACAAACATCCAAAGGCCCATATGGGATCGAACCAATCATTCCTAGGGTTCGTTAAATATACTCCGAAGGACTCATTCGAAGGATGAGCTTACATTACAAGCATATGTTATCCTCCTCAAGCTTGTGTAAAAATAAAGAGGTACTCGCCAAAAATGGTGGGGGAAAAATTGGGAAAGAAATGTGTCTAAACCTGTATTCTATGAAATAATCACTTTTGAGCATGACACCCTTTCACTCGCCTTGTGTCTAGGTTGGAAAATCCGTTTGTCTCTTGATCATACTCCTTTATAAGATTACAAGTTGGTCTGTGATCCCCATTTTGGAGTTAGTGTTTCCAAGACAGTTGTCGTGTCGTCAATATGTTCAAAAAGAAGTTCAACCTGGAAATCCTTCTATTGTGTCGGCCTTTTCTGCAGTCCTTAAGCCTTCTATTGCACCGACCATCCCTGAGTCAGTCCTGAGCTACTGGTTACTCTTATCTACTTCAAATCTATTTACCCATTTCGTGTCATTGATGGGGGATACATTAAGGCCCTCCTGTGACGATTCTTTTCTTGTCAAATTCAACTCATTATCCAAGAATTAGAATTAGAAACTAATTGGTACCTTGGAACTTGCATGCTTCAATGGCATGTTTCCTCGCTTTTGACAGTGGGTTTTTATTATTGACCACTGATCGAGAGATTCTGCCAAGTGTTCGACCTCAGCTCATTGATTCACATTCGTTGGATTGTACTAGTGTACCTTGGGAGTCATTGACATTAATGGTGATTTCCCTCGCACTTATTAATGGTATTCACTAATGACCAGTAATAAAGTGGTTTTTACCATGTTTGACTTCAACACATGTATTTGCATGGTTAGATTCGTACTATAGAGTGGTGGAGATGAAGACCCTGAATCGTTTCTCACTGATTCAGGTTGCGTTGGAGTATATTCAGTTTGTACTGTTGCATAGATCCACATTGTATGTCTCATGGCTATGTTCATATTTGAGTCTTTAACACATAGATCCACAATGTATTTTTGGTGGCTATGTTCATATTTGAGTCATAATGGTATGGATCCACAGTGTATGTTTGGTGACCATGACCTATATTACTTGACATGGATCTTCGCATGTCGACATTTATTCTTTGAGTCATTTGTATTCTAAGTATGGGAATGCCTGCCTTAGTGATGATATATTATTGTATTGTATTTCCTTGTTTGTTGGCAGGTTTCCGACCGACGGTGTTCCTTGTTCCCTACACACACTCGACAAAGTATTTCAGCTATCACTCTGGTCTAACTTCATACTTTCAGGGGCTCTCTGTTACACATTATTTTCGTCATCCCTATAACTGTTAATGATTTAAACCTATTTGTTGCCTTTAGAGGGGTCAGTGGCTTGAATTCTTAAAGAAAGAAGGGAGAAGAACTTTTCCTGAGAGAAGAAATTGGATTTTCCTTTGTAAAAACCCTATTAAGGAGGATTTCTGTAGGTTTCTCTATACACAGGGTGCGGAAATGCCTGATTTCCCCACCTTGCTCTATAACTAGGTTGTGGAGTTTCCGCAGGTTGCTCTATAGCTAGGGTGCAGTGGCCTTCATACATGGGAAAAACGGGCGCCTTATTGATGCTTCTGGAAGGAGAATATTCTATGGTGAGGTGGCCTCTGAACGATTTGGATCTTACTCGCTTTCATGATTTAGTGGGATCATCCTAACCTCCTCACCTTATCCTCTTTAGCTTATAAAAGGAGAGGAGCTCTCATGGAGAAAGTTAGTTGTTTTGGCTTGAAATTGTTAGCTTGGTTAGAGTGGCTTTGAGCGTTTCTTTGTCAAGATAGATTGTGAGTATCTATCAGATCCATGGTCTCAAAATCTTTGGAGCAAGAAATGTGTGGGAAGCAAGGAACTGTTGGAAGGAACCTTACGACATCAAGGCATTCGGTTCGGTTGTAATCTCTCTTCCTATTATTTCATATAATACAGTGGCATGCTTCTTTCCCATAGAATTATCTTTATTTTATTGCATAATTCCTTGATCATATGCATAGGTTGTCATTGACTATAATTTTTCTTCTTTCACTTTGGTTGGTTTTTGTGTCACTGTAGGATCAGTATCACAAGAGCACCGGAGCGAAACAGGAAAAACATTTAAAGGTATGTCTTTCATCTATTGTTTAGTAGTAAATTCGATAATTAGAGCCTAGGGAAAGCACCATGTCCTGTCATGTTTTATTCTAGATGTAAGTGGATCTAGCGGGATCGATTTGTTTTCGCACTTGACGATTAGCCCTATAACAGGGGGGGTTATGAGAAGGTGGTTTTGCAGGTGCGGGCCCCCCACTACATGGCGCCTCCTCGTGAACTCGGAACCCCCCCACACTAAACCTCTTACCACCTACCCCCCCTCCAAGCTCGATCGCTTACCGTCTCTCGCTCCCGCTTACACCTATCCTCCACTCACATTCTCACACGCCCGTCCCTCTTCCCTTTGTCACGTCTCACTTCTGACCTCCCGACATGTGTATTCCACTTCCCCTCCATGTCACCTCTACCTGTACCTTCCCCCCATTACCTATCACCTTCACTTCCTCTCACCTCTCGACACTTGTTCAACTTGTCTCCTTGTCACACCAACTATTATCGTCGTCTGCCCCATGAATTCTCACACTCCTCCGCCTCCACATCTTCTCCTCATGCCACATCACCCTCGCTCCTTTATGCATCAATGCCTGCATTTTGACGCCCATGCCTCCCCCAATCATTGCTTTGCCGCCGCACCATTCCACATGGCTCCCACTCATTAATGATTTCATGCCAGTTCACACAAGTCACCTCGCCAGCTCTCCATCGTCAGCATCCACGTTCGCCTGTCATCTTTCCCTGCAGACATCCAAGCAATGATCCAAGTGGCAGAGTTTTAGAGTGCAGCGAACACACTTTTCAAGTGTCACGTTGACTTGGACCATCGTCCTGATCCCGATGCAGACAATTAATGAAGTTGGGGGAAGTGGTTGAAGGATCGTCTTCCCCCATAAATGGAAGGCTCGAAAAGGACTGACAGACTGCTTGAGATTGAGTCTGACAAAAGAGCTGCATGCACAGTCTAACAGAGAAGGTTCAGACATTAGAGATCGCGTCTGACAGAAGACCGCATGGGTAGTCTAACTAGCGTCTACATGCACAGCTTGACAAGGACACTTGCCGACTCAAGGCTTTGACTGCAGTGGCGATTATTTTGAGTATATGTACGCAGTTCTGTTATTTTGTAATGGTCTTTGGTTGAGCAGAGCTCCCATCTATAATGTTTATTCTGCGAGAGCTGTTCTCTGGTTATGTAATCGATTTGAGACTTTCATGTTAATAGAAGTCAGTTATTTGTTCCTTTCATTTTTGTCTTTCAAAAATGTTTAAAACACTCAGGCATGGATGATTCAGTCGAGGGTAGTTATGTTGTTGTGATGTAGGTTTGATCACAGTGGCATCGCAACCAGTCTTAATTCATTTTCTATGTTGTCTTTTCCCTCTTACACTAAATGGCTCAGGCATGGATGATCCAGTCGAGTTGTCATAGCCGCATCGTGGTGTAGGTTTTATTATGGTGTTGTTGCGACTATGTTGTTTGAACATGTTTCAGTGTCTAAACATAGGCTTAAGAGTGATCCTGAGTTTGAGTTTGTCATCTCCGAGTTGCTGGAAGGCCTGATGCCCATAACAGTCTCATTCATATTTCTCACTAAGTCTTCCCTCTGCTCATACTTAAGCTCAACTTACTAACTGAAGTTGAATCAAGACCTCACCTATTTGTGCATGTCGATCCCTGTTTTCTGAGTTTAAACCGATACTGTCTTGAGTCTATGCCCATTGACCTTGTATAAAACCAACCCGTGACATATACCTCTGATGCGTACTGGGATTAACTTCTCTGCAATCAGAGGGTGACTTTTAGTGCTAACAAAGGGGACCAGGAATGGCTGCATTAACCTCCACCAAACCAGTACCTTATTGGATTTAATTTCTCAGGATCAGAACAGTCCTCTGACCCAGGAATGAATTATAGTCAGGCTGGTAAGTGGGAAGACCTCCTCAAGAGTTAATGAGGGGATGGGGTAGAGAACCCTTATATAAGGATTTCAAACCTGACCACAGACTGGGAATTCAAGCCACACACAATCTTGCTGAGGAAGGCAAGAAAGGAAGGTGTGGTGGGCAGAGGGATACCTATGAAGAGTGAAGAGACGAGAGACTAAGCTCTCGAGTTAAAGGAAGAACTAAGAAATGAGCGTGTTTTGGTCGCATGAAATGGATAGCAAGGTTATGATACAAGTTGATAAACGAGGTTGCTGAGTGACTGAGGAATTACTCAGGCAGTCCTCCTTGCTTCGTATTGTGTAAACTATTGCCAAGATCCTGTGGGAGGAGGAGCGTAACCTCCATCCTTACTATCGCTAAGCTGAAATAAATGATTATATATTAGAGCATAGTGGTCTAGCTCGGGGGTGGCTAGTGGTAAATCCGTTAGGAGTGACCGAGCCTATGGTAGGGTGGAAATGGGAATCCCTTTCAGCAGTCACTTCATGTTATCTGGTTCTGATAAGTATTTTCCTACTTTATGTATTGAACTGTAATAATGGATGAATGCATGAGTTTATGTATATATGTGTATTTATAAATGATTTCTATGTGGAATGGTCGTGATATGTGTATGCATTCATCTCCTTGTGAACTTATTCTTCTGACTAATAGTATTTATTCCCAAGATTAGTTCCTGAGGCTTCTTAGGACGTAAGCTTGTAAGACGACCGAGATAGAGATATCGTTTCGATCTAAACCTGTCTGTTTGAAGAGGATACCTCTTTCAGATTCCTAGCTATGTGACCGGGATTCTAGGCCCAAGTCCTTAACCATTTCATGATAAATCTCAAGAAGGATAGTGAAGTTCAAGCCTTCATAGGGGAGGTCTCTTCATTTGGAAGACAAGCAGACATGATCCGTTTGAGAGGACCCATATGATTAATACCTAGGAACCTTAGGCTAAGCCTAAGGAATCTAAGTCCTCTTGGCTTCGGATCTTCGGGAGTCTGGGAGTTCAGAGTATGACTGACCTTACCAACCTTATACTAGCCAAAGGTAACTGAGATACTCAATTTCCTGTAAGGTTAACTGACGTTAGGCGGTTCCCCAGGTGGTTAGGAGAACCTATCTTACCAACTAAACTAGGATCCAAAACCCCGAAGGCTGGAGCCACGAAAGGACCCAGAATCGTAGATCGAGGGATCCTTCGGGTCCTTTCCCAAACGTCGATATACCAGGGATGTGTGGTGCTAGCCCCTTCAGTTCAGAGATTAGGCACTTCAGGAGATAAGAGGAGTTTTCATCGCAACACTAATGAACGCCGAATCCCCGAGGTAACAAGAGTCGTAGATCTGTAAATATACATGGCCGGATCTCGACTGTGAGATCTGAGGAACGTTAGAAGCCCGTCAATCCGGGGTGATGTGGTGCAGTGACATCACCCACGGTGATGTGCACCCCATATTGACATGCCATGTGTCACCCGGATTCGTGTGTATCACATACCCTATAGGCCCATTGGAATGTAACACATGTCACCCTGACCCCTCCTATGTGTAAGTTCTTGGTATGTGTCCACCCAGCCAATGTGGTTGATGAAGTGATCGGGACTTTGGGAGTCGGGGACTTTGGGACTTCGGGAGTGGGGGACTTCGGGACTCCAGAGTATTTGGGGATGTAGCATTGCATAGAGGCCAAAAAGGTTTGAAGGTTGGAACCACGTGGAAAGCTTCTGGGACTTTGGAAGTTCGGGACTTCGGGAGGTCTCATGCGTAGATAACAAAGAGACGTTCAACACCGAAGCATCTAACTCTGAATTCCCCTCTATCCCGCGTGTCAGACGAGGGTTAAGCCATTCATCATATTGGTTGATGGATGCACCTTACCTACGGGAGGTAGGAAACAAGAAATAATAATGACGAGATGAAGCCACAGGGTGCCACATGGCCCTCAACCAATGAATGCCTGAAGAACTTTGAGAATCCGTAAGATATAAACCAAGGGTCAGTTTAGAATATGATAACATTCATTAGAAAGCTACAGGCAAGTACAAGAGAATGAATCATCTCGAAGAGATGATTCAAGATGAGTTAGTTAAGGAAAAATGAATTTATGATGCCCCACCCCTCAAAAGAGTATTAAGGAGTCCGGTGTGTTACAAATTGGTATTAGAGTATGGTTACAACACTTTGCATGCTTGGGATCATGGATGAGTTGCGTAAAAACCATATTTAAATAACTTTAAGGGTGACACCCTACCTTACCTCTTTCCTAACGAGTCTGGTTAAACTCTTACTGAAGAAAAGAATGAAAACTTTCTACTGTGTGTGTGTGTATTTAAGAAATATGAACTAGGTGTTGTTCATAAACTAATAGACTGTTAGCTAACATCAAGTGTTTTGTCATCACTCAAGCAGTTAGTGAATCTGTTAGCGTCAGAAGTCACTCCTGGATTGCGGAAGGAGCAGAGCCTGATGCCCATCAGTTTTATGTCACGATTGGTATATAAGGGGGTGATCGAATGGATGCAGACCCAGAATAATATCGTTTTAACTCAGAATCCTGAGCAAGGATATGCACAAGCAGGTGAGGTCTTGATCTAACTTCAGTCAATAAGTTGTAATAAGAGTGAGTAGGAGGAAGAATTTGGAGACAAACTGCAAAGGTCTGTTGTAGGCATCAAACTTCCAAAAACCCGTAGAAGAAAGAACAAACACTAAAATGTGCCAGGATGACACAGTTACAGTAACACAGTGATCATACCTACATCATGGTGGCTACTGTAACAACTCGCTTGAATCTTTCAATGAGCTACTCAGGGTAAGAGGGAGAAAAAGACACATGAGATTGATTTAAAACTTGTGAAAACACTGTCATGATCAAACATACATCACGCAACATAATCACCCTCGACTGGACCTGCCAATTCCGAGTGTCTTAAAACAAAGCTTACAGAGAGATGGAGAGAAGATGAATTTCATTAAACAAGAGGTCTCAGATACAGCTCATAACCAGAGAACCAAAAATTTCATTAACTCTTTACAATTCGGGAGCATAGCTCAACCATCGATAGATACAAAAATGGAAAAAATGCCTTCATATACTTGGAGCGAAGCCCAACAGGAGCTTCGAGTTACTGCATTGAAGGCATTACGTCTGCATGTTTACTGGAATACTATGCATGCACTCTCTGGGCCATCGTGCACTTCGGTCAGATGCCACCGTGTTCTAGAATGAGCCTGGAAGGAGTTGACAAGCTAACAGTCCTCTCCTGGACTTTCCATTTATGGTGGAAATGATGTCCACCTACCACCAACCGTTTCAATAACTACTTCCTTGGGATCGGAAACGGCCCCGGTCAACTCTGCACCTTTGGGACGTGGAGGCTTCTCATGCTACCATCTCGATCTGCTAAACGAATTCATGGTAAGATGTAGAGGAAGACACGATAACTGGGGCACCTGACGGGGAGTGACAGATGAGCGGTGACTAGATAGGGATGATTTGGCATATTAGATGTGGAAGTGAGACGAGGAGAGGCCAGAGAATGAATGTGGCAGATCTTGTGGGGGCCATGGGGATATGGTGGTGGGATGTGATTTGTCGAAGGGGAACACGTCTCCTATGACAGGGCGACATGATAGGGAGAGGGACAGGTGTGGGAAGACAAGAGGGAGCGAAACGGAAAATGATATGCCATGAGGGTGAGTGGAAGGTGAGTGTGTCCTAACGAGACAAGGGGGAAACGAGTGATGTGACTGGTGGACAGGAGGCCTAGTGGAGCACAGGTGACAAGAGTAGGGGGGGCGATGCAAGGAGGATATGCCACGATAGCAAAGGGGCCCACACTGGAAAACTGCCCATATCGGACCCCCCCCCATCATTAAAGGTAGAATGGATGGGGGGCGGGAGCAGAATGGGACCTCAACTGTAGATCTAGGCGCGGCTCGCCTGACCCTTCAGAGCTGTGCATGAGAAAACTGTCATATCGGAAGCCCCCCCACTCATTAAAGGTAAGGCGACGAGAGGGGTTCGGAATTGAATCTGGACTGAAGATCTGGGCGTGCATATCCTGACCGCCCAGATCTGCGTGCTGCATAATCCAAAGCACTTATGCGCCCCCGACTTAGGATAAGTGGGTTTTTGACCCATTCTTTGCCATTTTTTCGCCAAAGAGGGCACCTCATAGGAAAACACCCCTGATACAAGATTATGTGCTAACATTAGGCTCCATGGGGGATGGCTTTCTCCCTGTGAGAGGCCAAGAACTATTTTGCAGATTCAGTGCCTTGCTGTTGGGCTATGGAGTCATTATTAAAAATGAAAAATAAACTGAAAAACAATATTTACAAACACAGAGGGGCCATGTGTGGCTCAAAATAAACATTTCTTTGTAAAATGCCCATTCACAGGGCCATTGAAAACTTCCTCACCCTCCAAATCCTGCAACCTGTAGGTATTATTTGAAAACACTTCAATGACCTTGAAGGGCCCGATCCATAGGGCTTCGAATTTGCCATGTTTTCCCTTATCTTGCTTGGGAGCATCCCATTTTAATACTAACTCTCCCAGTTGAAAATCCTCTTTCTTGACCCTCCTGTCAAAGACCTTCTTGATCTTCTATTGATGATTGTGAGCTATGTTCATTACCTGCTCTCTGGTCTGCTACACTTCCACTAGTTGATGATTTCTTTTGACCATATGATTTGGCTCTGCTTCATAATCTTGAAAGAATTTAGCTATAGGTAGAGCCAGCTGAGTGGGAAAAACAACTTCTGTCCCATAAACAAGTTGAAAAGGGGAGGTGCCTAGGGATTTCTTTGTCGTCACTTGGTTGACCCACAGAGCGAATTTGAGTTTTGAGTCCCAGGCCTTCTTATTATCTTCCAACAATCTTTTAATCAGCTTAATCATGCTTTTATTGGAAGACTCTGCCAGCCCATTTCCTTGCGGATAACAGGGAGTGGAATGAACCATCGAAATCTCAAACTGCTCACAGAATCTCACTAGAGGCTCAGACCTGAAAGATGTCGTATTATTAGTGATAATTTTGTTGGGGCATCCAAACCTTGCTATGATATCCTCCAGGAAGTTGATGATAACTTTATGTGAAGCACTCCTGGTGGGGATAGGTTCTATCCACTTGATAAAGTAGTCAGTTGCAGTCAGGATCCATATGTGTTGGCTTCTTGAGGAAGGATGAATCTCTCCAATGAAGTCCAACCCCCATTGTTGAAAGGGTGCTGCGGCTACTATAGGTTTTAGTGGTAGAGATTTGAGATGTTGCTTTCCTGAGAACCTTTGGCATTTGATGCAGGCTCTCACCTTTCTTCCGACATCAATGAATAAGGTGGGCCAGTAGTACCCAGCCCTGAGAATCTTGTGGGCTGTGTTCTTCCAAAAATTGTGTCCCTCACAGAGGCTGCTATGGAAATCAAATGTCACTTTCTGGGCCTCCTGTGGGTTTAGACACCTCAGAAACACCCCTAGAGGGTCTCTCCAGTACAAGAGTTGGTCAATAAGGCAATATTTGACTTCTTTGAGCTTTAAATCTCTTGCCTTACTCTTCCCCATTTCATCAGGGGGATTTAATTCTAGTAGAAAATATGTGATATCTCTATACCAGGTGCACTCTGCTAGTGGAGGACTGTCTTGAGGATCTCCATCAGACAATTCAGCTTGTTTATTTCCTAATAAATCATCAATGAATTTAACCCCCAAGGCTTTGCAATTTGATTCAGCTGGCATCTTGGCTAATCCCTGCCCTTTAACCAACTTGGTTGGCTTAATCTCCATGTCAAACTCAAGGATCTTGGCAATCCACCTGCTTCTTTTCCCGCCTATGTCCGACTAAATGAGAATGTCCTTCACAGAAGCTGAAGGAACACATGCAATGATTTTTGAATGAAGAACATATAATCTGAATGCTTTAAGGGCCTTGACCAAGGCATAGGCTTACTTATTCATGATGTCATATTTGACCTCTGCATCTCTTAATTCCCTGCTGAAAAATGAAATGGGCTGCTCCAGCCCTTAAACATTCTTCTGTAATAGAACGGCTGCTACTGTATCAAAAGAAGCAAAAGAAAAAATTAGGAAATCCTTGGAATAAACAGGACTGATCAACACAGGTGCTTCAGTCAAAGCCTTTTTTATTTGGACAAAGGATTCCCTGGGTTCAACAGTCCATTTTACTTCATTTCCCTTTCTGAGCATGGCTGTGATGTGCTTCACCAACTCAACAAAATTTGAGACAAACCTTCTCAGAAATTTAATCTTGCCCAGGAAAGCCTGGACTTCCTTCTTGGATCTCGGGAGTGACAAGGTTTGGATTGCTTCAACTCTGCTGGGATCAATCCTGACTCCCTCAGCTGATACTATATGGCCTAAAAGATTCCCCTCCTTCATAGCAAACAAAGATTTCTTGGGATTTAAGGAAAGGCTAAACCTCCTGCATTTCAAGAAAACTTTTCTTAAGTGACAACAGTGCTCTTTATCAGATCTGGAGAAGACAGTGTTGTCATCCAGATAGATCACCACAAACTGATCTTTCTCCCCAATGAAGGCTATATCCATGGCTCGCTGAAATGTTTCTCCTGCATTCATCAATCCAAAAGGAATTTTGGCATACATGAATGTGCCCCAAAGAGTGGTTAAGGTTGTTTTTTCTCTATCCTCAGGCAGGACTGATATTTGATTGTAGCCAAAAAATCCATCAATCATGGATATCCTGGATGCACTAGTTACCTTCTACAATATATGCTCCATTTTAGATAGGGGGTGATTGTCCTTTCTTGAGCTTCTGTTCAGGTTCCTGAAATCAACACAAAGTCTGATTTCTCCACTCTTCTTTCTTACTGGCACCATATTAGACACCCACTCAGAATATCTCAAAGGGACTATGATTTGGGCATCTAACAGCTTCTTCACTTCTTTCTCCATGATAGGCAGTAACATGGGATTAATCTGTCTTAGCTTCTCCCTGAATGGCTTAGCCTCTTCTTTCAGTGGGACCTTGTGCTCAATGACATATGTGTCATAGGTCTTGAGGTCTTCATATGTCCAGGCGAACACATCAACAAATTTCTTTAATAACTCAGCATACTTGGCTCTCTGCTCCCTTGACAGGCTGCTTGACAACTTGACAAACTTAGGATCCTCCTCTGTGCCAATATTGTACTTCGTTACTTCAGTATCCTCATTTGAAACCTTACCCTTTACTGCCACATCATTCCCATCGAACAATATTTCTAAAGGAACTAGTCCCTTTGGAATGTGATTGCTAGGCAAATGAACAATATGGTGATTAGCAATTTTATTTAAAAATACCTCAGGGTGAGGGTCACCTTCGGGATCAGGATATTGATCAATGTGCAATGTAGAGAATTCATCAATAGACTCAAGAAATTTTCTGATTTCAAGATCATCCTCAAATACCTTCCAATGCTTGATATTGTCCGGTACAGAGGGCCTATATCTTATCTCAACATCATATTTGATCTTAGGTGGCAGAGGGATCTTAAACAGGCTAGCTGAGATAGCTAGGGAATCGGTCAAAGTATTTTTCTCTCTTGGAACAAATGAAATGTTGAAAGATGAGAAGAAAAGGTCAATCAAGTCCCATACCTCATTTTTGTAACTTCTGAGCCGATAATGTTTAGCCCGATAAACATTTTTGACTTGTTGGACTATCAATTCAGCATCTCTGAACACTGCTACCTTCGCAATTCCCATGTCCTGTGCAGCCCTCAAACCTAAAACAAGAGCTTCATATTCTGCCACATTATTGGTAGTTTCAAATTCCAGCTTGTATGACAGAGACATGGTTTCCCGACGAGTCGACACAAAAACCATTCTGGCACCAACACCCTCACTAGAAGAGGCTCCGTCGAAGAACATCTTCCACACAGAGGTAGTTGGAGGAGGGATCTCAGGATGGGAAATGGGCTACTTTCTGACTTTAAGAGGAGCTTCAGGGGTATCACTGAGATGCAACAAACTAGACCCGAAATCAGTGTCAAGTGCAAAGATAGGGTGATTAGTGGGATCTACTTCGTCAGTAACTTTGTAGGCCATCTTAGCTTCTCTGTACATTCTTCTGTGTTCCCCTCCAAAGACTGGGATGGTGGCATATGTAAGGTTCATATGTAATGTTCCTCCAAGCTTTTTAATCCAATATCTTGATAGTAACATGCCAAACTTGAGAGGAACATCAACTACCACAACGTCCATGACCACACTCTTCATCGGCAGTTGAAATAAGGACACCACCAGGTCTTTGATGACTCCAAGACATTGCACCCTCCTTGAATCAAAATAGTACAAATCATGATAGGCCTTTGTTACTTCCAGTCCCAATTCTTCCATGACTGTTTTGGGCATGAGGTTATGGGAAGCCCCTGAATCTATCAGGCAGTTATGCAACACCTTATCATGTATGTTCAGTGATGTGTAGAAGGGAGGGGATGAGTCATCTCTGTCTTCCACCATGGGACCTAGGATGACTGCTGGCTTTTCATCTTGGAGATTTACTGAGTCTGTGGCAAGCTGAGGTGGCTCGGACAATAGCAGTTTGGAGAGGGAGCTTTTGAAAGATTCATTTTTAACAAGTTCTGAGAGGGGTACAGGAATTTTGATATTTTGAATTTCATGTTCAAAACTAAAGGAGGAAGGAGGCTTAGGAATTTCTCTCACCTCTGGGACAAGGGATTTGGCTATTGGCGAGATATTCTGAGATTTCTTTTCCTTGACAGTGTTTGTTGTAGGCTTAACATGCCTTTATGCTAGAAGAGGCTGATCATACTTCCCTTCCTTCTTATTTGACCTGAGGTTATACCTATTAGGACTTCTGTATTTAGCTTTCTCCCCTTTACTCAGTTCATTGATTTGACTGTTAACGAGGGATTCTTCATATGCAGACTGAGTCAAATGGGGAAAAGGGGAGGTGTCTTCAATACAGTGAATTTCAGGGTCAAGCTCCTCCTCTTCCCTCTCCTCATCGTTAACCAGGTTATTTTGGAGAGGGGCTTGAATCCTTTGATCATCCCTATCTCTGTTCCTTTGTTCCCTTGGCATAACCTGTGGCACATTGTTATTAGGCCTTCTGAAACCTCTATTATCAATATTTTGGGGATTTTTGTACATGGGCTTCCCTTCTAACTCCAACCTTTCCATTCTAGCCTAAAGTTTCTTTAACATCTTAGTTACTTCATCCATCTAAGGGGGAAGGGAAGAGGAATCGGATGTGGAGGCTTCAACTCTCTTTATGGGTATGTCTCTATCAGATTTATTTCTGAGTTGATTGACAACCAAAATATTTGACTCAACTTCCACAGCCGCATCCTTTATGTGAGCCAGGGAAGTGGCTTGCCTTTCCCTCGACAAAAGACAGAAATCAGGGTCAAAGGCACTGGCATAAGTAATTTTGGCTGAAGCTTCTGAGGGCTTTATCGTAGCAGGAATCTTATGGTACATCTTATTGAACCTCTTGGAGAAGTCGGAGACAAAATCTCCTTCCTTTCTCTTCAAAGACCCAAACTCTGTCATGTAATACATGAAGTCTTTCTTATCTCCCCACTGTCTCAAGAAGGCATTATCCAAATCCTCTATCCCATCAACAGATCCAGGAGGCAAGGCCCTAAACCACTTCCTAGCCTCATCTTCAAGGCTATGAACAAAAATCCTCATCCATACATTTGCATGCATGGTGACATGATGATCTGTAAAATTGTAAAAGGATTCAAGGTGTTCTTCTGTAGTTATATCTCCTTTGCCTGTAAACTTGGGAAGCTGCTTGAGGTAGCCATCTGCTGGAAGGGCATTGAGTGGTTGAGGAAATACAAGGGGAGCATACCTAGCATCTATAATGGCCTCCATCCTGGTCATGGTGGGATTTTCTCCTGCCATAAGGATATTAGGTGGAGGAGAACTAGGAGGAGAAGGGGTTTGAACAGGGGATGTTAGGACTGAACTCCTAGGTGGAAAGGGAAAAAATGGAGAATTCTGAGGAGAGGATACAAGACTGGAGTTGGCAGAGGCTTCCCTCTCTGCAGTAGCAGGAACAATAATAAGAGGAGGGGTGGTAAAGTTGGAAGTAGGGAAATGTTCTGTTGTCCTGTACCTAGGTCAAGGTACAACTTCAGGGGAGAAAGAAGTGACAAGGATTTCACCCTCCAATCCTAGACCAGGAGGGGAAAACTCAACAGGAACACTCCTGAAATTTAGAGTTCTAGAAACTCCAGCAGAAAGTATGACAGGGAAATGAGAAGAAGAAAATGGAGTTTCTAGAGATGGAGATGGGGAATTATCAGAAATACCTGGTTCAACAGTAGAAGCTCCTTCCCTGTGGGCCTTTCCCTTTCTTATAATCTTTTCCGGATCTTCTTTAGGTGTCTCCAAGGGCAGCTACATGGTAGATCTCGTGTGTCTGCCTATGGAAGCCACAACTGAAACAACAGGTTCGCCTTAGTGGAGTCGTCACAATGGAGTCGCCAGGTGCACAGTAGCAATCTTCAAGGGCTATGATGCCTGATGCACCTTCAGAATCAGAGGCTCAATTTCGTTCATTTCCGAGGAAAATATTGAACTTCATCCCTGGCAACAACGCCAAAAATGTTAGCGTCAGACGTCACTCCTGGATTGCGGTAGGAGCAAAGCTTGATGCCCATCATTTTTATGTCACGATTGGTATATAAGGGGGTGATCGAATGGATGCAGACCCAGAAGAATATCGTTTTAACTCAAAATCCTGAGCTAGGCTATGCACAAGCAGGTGAGGTCTTGATCTAACTTCAGTCAGTAAGTTGTAATAAGAGTGAGTAGGAGGAAGGCTTCAGAAAGAAACTACAAAGGTCTGTTGTAGGCATCAAACTTCCAACAACTCGTAGAAGAAAGAAAAAACACCGAAATGTGTCAGGATGACATAGTTACAGTAACATAGTGATCATACCTGCATCATGGTGGCTATTGTAACAGCTCGCTTGAATCTTTCAATGAGCTACTCAGGGTAAGATGGAGAAAAAGACACATGAAACTGATTTAAAACTGGTGAAAACACTGTCATGATCAAACATACATCACACAACATAATCACCCTCGACTGGACCTGCCAATTCCGAGTGTCTTAAAACAAAGCTTATAGAGAGATGGAGAGAAGCTGACTTTCATTAAACAGGAGGTCTCAGATACAGCTCATAACCGGAGAACCAGAAATTTCATTAAAGCTTTACAATTCAGAAGCATAGCTCAACCATCGATAGATACAAAAATGGAAAAAATGCCTTCATATACTTGGATCAAAGCCCAACAGGAGCTTCGAGTTACTGCATTGAAGGCATTACGTCTACATGTTTTCTGGAAGACTGTGCATGCAGTCTCTGGGCCATCGTGCACTTCGGTTAGATGCCACCATGTTCCAGAATGAGCCTGGAAGGAGTTGACAAGCTGATAGTCCTTTCCTGGACTTTCCATTTATGGTGGAAACGATTTCCAGCCACCACCAACCGTTTCAATAACTGCTTCCTTGGGATAAAAAAAGGCCCCGGTCAACTCTGCACCTTTGGGATGTGGAGGATTCTAATTCTGCCACCTCGATCTACTAAACAACTTCATGGTAAGACATGGAGGCAGACACGATAACTGGGGCACCTAACGAGGAGCGGCGGATGAGTAGTGACTAGACAGGGATGATTTGGCATATTAGATGTGGAAGTGAGATGAGGAGAGGCCAGAGGACTAATGTGGCAGATCTTGTGGGGGCCACGGAGATACGGTGGTGGGATGTGATTTTTCGAAGGGGAACACGTGTCCTATGACGGGACGACGTGATAGGGAGAGGGACAGGTGTGGGAAGACAAGAGGGAGTGAAACAAAAAATGATATGCCACGAGGGTGAGTGGAAGGAGAGTGTGTCCTAATGAGACAAGGGAAAAACGAGTGATGTGACTAGTGGACAGGAGGCCTAGTGGAACATAGGTGGCAAGATGAGGAGGGGCAATGCAAGGATGAGGCACCATGATGGCAAAGGGGCCCACACTGGAAAATCGCTCACATCGGACTCCCCCCCATAATTAAAGGTAGAATGGCAGGGGGGGGGTCCGGAATGAGACCTCAACCATAGATCTGGGCATGGCTTGCTTGAACCTTTAGATTCATGCACGGGAAAACTGTCATATCGGACCCCCCCCACTCATTAAAGGTAGGACGGCGAGAGGGGTCTAGAACTGAATTTGGACCGAAGATCTGGGCGTGCATATCCTGACCGCCTAGATCTGCGTGCTGCATAATTCAAAGTGCTTATGCGCCCCCGACTTAGGATAAGTGGGGTTTTGACCCATTCTTTGCCATTTTTTCACCAAAGAGGGCACCTCGTAGGAAAACACCCCTCATACAAGATTATGTGCTAACAGAATCGTAGGAAACTACAAGCATAAAGGATGGTGATGCGTCGTGAAGTAGGGGATGTTTCCCACAATAGAGACCAAGAATCTGACGAAAGGAGGGCAATGGAAACCCCTCCGGATCTGGATGAAACTGTAAGGAGCCTCATGGATGAATTACAGAGTTGCAAGGCCGACAACGAGAGATTGATAAAGGAGCAAGAAAAACAAACAAAAATTAATGCAGTCTTGCTGTAGAGCTTATCCAATATACAGAGGTAGTTACATCATGGACCTGCAACCAGTCATGTCGACCGATGACATACGAAGAGAATTCAAAGTCCACCTGAGATACAAAAACGTGGTTCCATAAGTGGCCACACTAGGAGGAGTACCTCGAGGAAGATCGAACTTGGAGACATGGGACACTCATCAGGAGAGTCCTCTGAAAAGGAAACTGGAAACTCTAAGGGATCTTCTAGTAGCAAAAATAGCTTACATTCTCAAAGGAAAGGAAAGAAGCAAAATCATTCCAAAAGTCATGACCCCGAAGAGTTAAATAAATCCAAACCACCCTCTTTCAATGGAGAGATTGAGAAAGGGGAAGAGGTAGAGGCTTGAATGCTTGGTTTAAAGAAGTACTTCAGAGTCCATGACTACTCTGAAAACTTGAAGTCTCGAATAAGCATATTCAACCTGAATGGAAAGGCTTCCATTTGGTGGGAAGACCTTAAGAATGTGAAATGAATCCATGAAGAGGACTTATCATGGAAACAGTTTGAGAAACACTTCAAGAAGAAGTATCCGTCAGATAAATACTTTGATGGGAAGACTAAGGAGTTCTATGAATTCAAGCTGGGACAACTCATCATAGAGGAATATGTCAATAAATTCCTTGAGCTGCTGAGGTATGCACCCTACATAAAGGATGAAAAATTAAAAGTGCAACGATTTATTAGTGGGTTACCTCAGACCTACCAGAACATGATTGAGTTTGATGAGCCAAAGACCTTAGAAGACACTATCCGAAAGGCAAGGTATTGCTATGAACAACTCGGGAGTTAGACAAAACCTCACGAGGACTGGAAGAAGAAGAGTAGTTTGGGATTCAATAAGAAGGGGTTCAAATCCTCAATATTTAAGAACTATAGGAAGGAATATATGATAAGCCTTCCTACTAGAAGTGTATATCAACAAAATTTCCCCTCCCAGAGTGAAAATAAACCTTTTGGAGCAACCCCAGGAAAGACTGATAACCCAAAGAAGGAACCCTTGAAATGTTGGGGTTGTGGAGAAGAACATCTATTGAGGGATTGTCCACAAAGACACCAAAACAATAGGAGAGTCTACAATGTCCAAGACGCTACCAAAATCAATGATGTGGCTAGGAGCATGCCACAAATTTATGCATCTTTGGATAATAAACAAGCCAAACACCAAGCTTTAGTGGTGGATATGGAAGGTATGATTGCCAACCATTTGGTTTCTTTTTTAATTGACCCTGGTTCTAATTTGAGTTATGTAGCCCCTCATACTATTGATCAGTGTAAACTGCAACCAATTAGACATGTTAAACCATGGTTAGTACAACTAGCCACTGGCACTAAAAGAAAAGTAACAGAGGTCATACCAGCGTGATAATTCCTTATGGATGGATTGCCCACCCAAGATACCCTTAACATACTTCCCCTAGGATCTTATGACCTGTTGATTGGTATGGACTGGCTATATTCTTATAAAACTAAATTGGACTGTTACCATAAAACCTTAGAATGTGTAAATGAAGAAGGGAGAAAGATAACCCTTCAAGGGATTCAGAAGCATGTCTCAGTGAGACGAATATCAACCCTTCAAATAAAAAAGTATTGCAGAAAGGGATGTCCTCTATATGCAATATAGGTGTTGGAATACGTTGAGGATGAAAAACCGAACCTATAGGACCACACCATATTAAGAGAGTATAGAGACTTGTTTCCAGAAGAGTTACCGGGTCTACCTCCGATAAGAGACATTGACTTCTCAATAGAACTTGCACCAGGATTAGTGCCAGTGTATAGGACACCCTATAGGATGAGAACACCTGAGCTAGTTGAGCTCAAGCTACAACTAAAGGAAATGATGGACAAAGACTACATCCAACCCAGTGTGTCTCCATGGGGAGCACCAGTCTTGTTTCTGAAGAAGAAAGATGACACACTCCAACTATGCATAGACTATAGACAACTCAATAAGACAACCATAAAGAACAAGTACCCCTTACCAAGAACCAATGACTTGTTCGACCAATTAGGGGGTGCTTCCATTTTCTCAAAGATTTACTTAAGGTCTAGATACCATCAAGTCCGAATCAAGGATGAAGACATCCAAAAAACAACTTTCAAGACCAGATATGGTCACTATGAATTTGTGGTGGTGCCATTTGGATTAACCAATGCCCCCACCACTTTTATGTGCTTGATGAATAATGTACACAGATTCCTAGACACATTTTTATTGGTTTTCATTGATGATATCATAATCTACTCCAAGAATAGAGAGGAACATGACGAACATATTAGAATTGTAATTCAAGTACTAAGAGAACATTAGCTCTACGCTAAGTTTAGCAGGTGTGACTTTTTCAGAAGCAAGTCCATTACTTAGGCCATGTTATTTCTAAATAAGGGGTGGCAGTAGACCCTAAAAAGATCAGATCTATTATGGAATGGCATACCCCAAAGGATGTATCCGATATCAGATCCTTTATTTGTTTACCAAGATACTATATAAGGTCCATAAAAGGATTTTCCAAGATTGGTTGTCCAATCACTGCCCTTCAGAAAAAGGGGGTTAAATTCAATTGGACATCAAAATGTGAAGAAAGATTTCAGGAACTGAAATACCTTCAGACCCATGCACCTGTGCTGAAGATTGTAGGCCCTGATAATGACTTCCTCGTGTGCACATATGCCTGCAAGGAAGGAATCAGAGGAGTCCTTATGCAAGAAGGATGTGTAATTTGCTAAGAATCTAGAAAATTGAATGAGCATGAAATCAATTATGTGACCCATGATCTAGAGTTGTCTTCCATAGTGCATGCTTTAAAAATGTGGAGGCATTACCTCCTGGGTAGGATATTTTTACTTATGACATACCATTGTGGGTTGAGGCACCTGTTTGATCAACCAAAACTCAACACTAGACAAGTTAGGTGGATGGATCTCCTTAGTGAGTTTGATGTCGAAATCAAACACATCAAAGGAAAGGAAAATAGGGTGGCCGATGCCCTTAGCATAAATGTGAAAACAATTCACCTGGAAGTGGTAAGCACCTTTGAAATGAATGCTAGGGAAAGAGTCAAGAATTCACAAGAAACAGATGCATTCTTCAAGACCGTGACATCATACCTAAAGAAAGAGCCCACATGGCTAAAATACGAAGGATATCAGATGCTGGATGAAGGTCTGTTGACTTACAAAAACAAATTGTATATCCCAAGTTGTGATGACTTGAAGAGGTTCATAATGAACAAACTACACAAGAGACCATATATTGGTCATCCAGGTGTTGGTGTCTAAAGATGTCTAAAAACAACCTTATTTTAACATTAATTTATCAACCCGAGGATTCGTCTTTTATCTCAAGAATATCAACAAAATCTATGCAGATAGCTCGTAGAGGCTAAAATTGCGTAGTTAAAGCAAGCCTGAGTTTATCCACAATCAAGTTCCTCAAATGTTCATTAAAGATTCTAAAACTAAGATCTTACTTAACATAATTGAAATCTGATTACTGATATGCTGTAACTGAAAAGGAACTAACTAATCTGCTGAATTCATTTAACTAAAAAACAATAATTGAATATGAATAAAGACTTGCAGAATTGACTATTAACTATGAATCAAATTGTTGAAAAGGAAATAGTGAATTAATCTATCTATGGAAAGAAACAACAATTGTAATCTAATCAAAAGGAACAACAAATGTAACTTAACGGAAAAGAACAACAATTGTAACTTTAACTGAAAGGAACAACAAATGCGAATCTAAGTAAAATGAACAGTGTATATGAAAATGTGAGGAACTGTCAAGCAGTAAACTACAGTAAAGGAAGTTGGAACAACAATCATTAATACTCGAGAGAAATGTCTATCTTTTGTACTCAAATAGCATAAAATCATTAACACACTGATCCATTCGTCTTAAATATTGTAAAAGAGAATTGAATCATAAAACATAAAGCAAAACTGATACAATTACAGATTTGAGATAGTAGCTCATTTAGACTAGGCCCTTGGTCCTCACAAGCACTGCTACTAGAAACTCAGTATGTAGAAACGGTGAAAACGTTCAAAGGTTTTATTGATTTTATAGCTGGTACAACATTCATAAAAATTGCTTGCGCAGAGTAATTCTGAGTTCTGAATACTTGGACACAATTCTTAGATTATTCTTTCAGGATCAATTACCCTTTATATATACAATAATCTGAGTAAATTAAGCCATCTCGAGGATCGAGAGATCCTTAGGATTGCTTTACTATTATAAAGTTACAATATAGAAAATCAATCATTTTCAAAACTGATTTGTGCCAAAAGTCCTCAACCTCCAATAGCTTATGCATCTTCAAGATCTCCTTTGTTATTTCGGTTTTGACAATATTTATCCAATCCTGTAACAAAATCAAACAATTCCAATCGTATTTTAGAATCTATTTAATATAATTTCAATAATATCACTAGAAGACATATTAATCATTTTCTATCTTATTTATCCCTAATTAACATAAAAGTCAATCAAGATTATATCATGAACTGTGGGAATAAGGAGGATATTTGTACCTTTTTCATAACCCAAAATACCTCCCAGCTTATCTTCTTGCATGTCCTCATGCAAGATGAGATCTTACATGTAAAGCAGTGATGCTGTAAGGAGGAAAAGTTGGTTCACCAGGTTTCCTGAACCCATTACTTATTTTGAGTTCTACAAAAGCAGCATCCTCCCTCTTCTTATTAATTTGGTAATCCTTCTCGTAACTTTCTGGAGGAAACCAAATGATAGGGGGATTATATCTACACCCAATCCAAGCAGGTCCTTCCTCCTAGAGCAGCCTAGAATACCTTTCCACTCTGTAGGTAGCTGTAAAGAAATTCCTGAACCCAAAGGGTTCCCTACTTTTGACTTCATTGGAAGATGAATCCCATATTACCTTAAAGCAACAAGGGCTTCTTCTTTGAGTTCTCTAAAATATATATGCCTGAATGGATAACATGTCTATGGATGGGGGCTAAAGAGTCTACGACTCCCCCCGCCTTTTCATAAAGGTTCTATGTTGCATAATGGATGGAAAGGACATTGGGGGTTCTCCTCTGACCCAGAGGTCTAACCCAGTTTCCCTCTTTATAAAATTCTTGTGAGCTTTGCCCCATCTAACTTGGTTTTTAGTAAAGGACAAGAATGATTGAAATTGTATGTCCCCCAATAAAGGGACCAGGGTTATCTACCCTGTCATTTTCCAAGATGAAGTTATGGAAATATAATTCGCATATCACTATAGCATAAAAAAACCTTAGAATAAGTACTCAACGCCTTGAAAAAGAGAGAAATTTAGATAATAAGCCTCTTCGAGGGGGCAACCTCCTTATGCCCACATAAATGTATAATTTCAAGATCATTCCAAATGAAAATGTCTCCTTGGTATATATAGGTGACTAGGAGGTATAATTACAACTAATGGAATAAAGCTGACATAAATAAAATAACATTACTAATGTAATATACCCCAATTACGGGGTAATGAGCCAATATTAGGGCTTAACCTGCCCCTCCCCTTGCGAAAAGTGTTGTCCGCAACACTTGAGTAACTCTGGATGCTTCTGTATAAAAGACTCATCTTCCCAAGTGGAATCTTCAGCCGGTAGTTTCCTCCATTTAATGAGATACTCTGAAATGGATCTATTCCTCAGCTGGCAAACTCTTATGTCAGTGATGGCTTCAGGATCCAATATGATTTTTCCTTCCTCGTCAAGTTATGGAAATATAGTTTGAATTGGGATCTTGTCGCCTATAACCTTCTTTAAGCATGAAACATGGAAAACTGGGTGTACTCGTGAAGATGCGGGCAACTCCAATTTGTATGCCATAGTACCAATCTTTTGCAACATGTTATAAGGGCCATAGTACTTTGG
>JASDQU010885069.1:0-29344 GCA_032191745.1 Picea mariana
CCAACTTGTCATCTAGGGTTATGTCCAAAGCTTTAGGGTTTCTTCTTTCTTTCCAAAATATTCTATTCTTGTCAGGGTTACACATGGAGGTTAATACCTCCCGCAACTACCATAATATCAACAAAACCTACTGTGCATCCTGAAAGTGAAGAAGTGGAAGATTGTAATATTGACATTGGAAAAGAACCAAATAACATCAAGCTCTCAAAGCTTCTTCCTGTTGATCAAAGGGTTAGGTATGTCATTTTATTCAAAGAATTTATCAAAGTGTTTTTATGGTCTTATGAATATCTTAAGACATATGATACCAGCATAATTCAACACAAAATTCCACTGAAGGTAGGACCTAAACCATTTAGAAAAAAATTAAGACAAGTAAAACCTATCCTCTTCCCAGTTATTGAAAAGGAACTAAAATTTTGTTAGATGTAAAAATCATAGTTCCTCTAAGATATTCTTCTTGGGTTGCAAATTTAGTACCTCTTATGAAAAAGAATGGTGAAACAAGACTTTGTGTTGATTTTAGGAATCTCAACAAATCATCCTTAAAATATAATTATCCTCTCCCAAAAATGGACCATGTATTGCAAAAACTAGTAGGTGTAAATATAATCTCTATGATTGATAGTTTTTCAGGTTATAACTAGATTGCTATGCATGAGAAAGACATATAACTTACTACATTTACCACACCACGGGGAACCTTTTTGTATGTCAAAATTCCCTGTGGTTTAATTAATGCATGAGAAACATTTCAAAGAGCGATGGATATAACATTTGTTGGGAAAAAAGATAAATTTGTTGTGATTTATTTATATCATTTAACTATTTTTTCTAAATCAAATGATGATCATTTAAAACATCTAAACGAAACTTTTGTTAAATGTAAAAAATATAGTTTATCATTGAATCCTAAGAAATGTCATTTTTATATGTAGGAAGGGAAATTAATTGGACACATTGACTCAAAGGAAGGATTCAAGATTGATCTTCAATGTGTTGAAGCAATCAAGGTTATCAACCTACCAAGAAATAAGAAGGAGATTAAGTCCTTTCTTGGAATTTTTTTTTTTTAGAAGATTTATCCCCAACTTTGTTGAAGTGGTAAAGGATCTAACTAACATGATTAAGAAATATAGCGAGTTTAAATGGTCCTCATAGGCTAGAAATTCTTTTGATAAAGTTAATAAATATTTGGGAGAAGCTCCAGTACAGATATGTCCAGATTACTCAAAGGAGTTCCTCATATTTTATTTTACCTATGACAATACTATTGTTGCAATTCTTCTACAAATGAATGAAGAAAAACAAGAACAACCAATTGCATTCTTTAGCAAAAATTTTAGAGATTTAGATCTCAAATATAATATTATGGAAAAACAAGACTATGCATTGGTTAAAACTCTTAAATCTTGTAGAGTTTATGTTCTTCATTCTAAAATAATTTATTATGTTCCTAGCAACACAATGAAAGATATATTGAATCATCCTGATACTGATAGAAAAAGAGGAAAATGGATAGCTAAAATTTATGAATATGACCTCAAAATAAAACCAACAAAGTTGATTAAAGGTCAAGGCTTAGCAAAGCTTCTAGTTGAATCAAATTTTAGAGTTCTTGGGATAAATCAAATTTATGAAATAATAGAACATCCCTCAATAGAATTTGAGAAATTAGAGTTGAAACATTCCATAATAAAGGTTCAATATAAGGTATCTTCATCCCTTTGGTATAAATACATCATGTTCTATTTTCATAATATTGAATTCCCACCTGATTTTTGTCAGTCCAAAGCTAGGTCACTCAAACTTCAAGTGATCAAGTATTGCATCATAGATGAAAAACTCTATTGGAAAGATCCTTTAGGAGTTTTATTAAATTGTATGGTTGAAGAAGAGACCGAGGAAATTATAGATGAATTTCATAAAGGCATATGTGGAGGAAACCATGTTTGGATAGCTACAACATATAAAATTTTGAGAGATGGATATTATTGGACAATTTTTTTTTCTAAAGTAAATGTAAAAGTCAAATCTTGTAGAGGATGTCAGATTTTTGTAGGTAAACAAAAGATTCCTTCCTTTCCATTGGTTCTAATAAAAGTTGAAGCCCCTTTCCAACAATGGGGTTTAGAATTCATAGGTGAGATTGATCGTGCTTCTAGTGCACAATGCAAGTGGATCTTAACTGCAATAGATTATTTTTCCAAATGGGTGGAAGCAATTCCAACCAGATTTGCTAATGATGCAGTTGTGATCAAATTCCTTGAGAAAAATATTCTTTCCAGGTTTGGATGCCCTAGGAAAATTATAACGGACAATTCTCAGGCATTTAAATCTCTTGCAATGATATATTTTTGTCACAAATACAATATTATCCTTGGTCATTCTAGTGCTTATTACCCTCAAGGTAATGGATTATATTAATCATCTGATAATATTATAATGACGGTCATTAAGAAAGTATTAACAAATAAAAAAAAGGCTTAGCACTCTCATTTTAAATTTGCACTCTGAGCCAATAGAATCAATACTAAAAGGTCCACAGGTATGTCTCCTTTCCAATTAATTTATGGCATTGATGTGGTACTTCCTATTAATCTTACCTTTCCTGACATGAAATTGCTACATGATAGTGAAGAAGAACCCAATGACCTTACCAAAAGAATGAACCAGTTAATTGAAGTGCAGTAAAATAGAGAGCAATTCAATGACAAGTTTCAAGAATATCAAGGTAATATGAAGGCCTTTTATGAAAGGAGAGAAAAAAAGAGAAATTTCATCCCAGGTGAATTGGTTCTAAGATGGGATATCAAAAGAGAGGATCCTGGAAAACATGGCAAATTCGATCATTTGTGGCTAAGACCCTACAAGATTGTTGCAGTCAAGGGGAATAATTCATTCTCCCTTCAAAATTGGGAAAGAAATTTGCTATAATTTCCTATGAATCGGTGGTTCCTGAAACACTACATTCAGTTTTAAATCCAGTTTTTCATTCATTGTATATAATAAGTTTTCTTTCTCTTTCTTTACTTTATAGAGATGACCAAAACAAATAAAAAAAAATTAATGTTTCCTAGATAATCTTTATCCTTTTGTTAAAAGACCATATCACTTAATAATTATCCTCTTTGAAAACGTAATTCCTTATCTTCTCATATTACAAAATCTAAATAGAAAAGGTTGTCTCAATTGCTAGTTTAGATTTTGACATGTTATTCACAAACTAGAAAGGAGAACATTTTGTTTATTCTCACATGAAAGTTGAAAAGTTCTATATAAGGTAATTCCATCTGGGTAGAGGATTTAGTGTCAAATTTGTAATTGGATTTTTAACTCAAGACTTACCATTAAAATGGTTTTTGTTTTGGAAAGACAAAGTTAGAAATGAGGAAATGAATATATTTATGAGTATATTTCATCACTTAGGTATTTCTAGCTCATCCTTGATGAACAAACACCATCCATTAAATGTGAAAAACATATTGATTGCCCCCATCTCCTAAATTTGTAAAATTAATTGAAAGGAATGGTGAAAGGAAATTAAAGTGGGAAATGCAAGTATCTTCACCGGGGCTATGGACGCTCGTTGGCAATGAATTAAGGCCTATGATGTCGAGGTGACTACACCATAGGCTATGAATGTGTTTTGGTAGTGTAGCAACACCATGAGGATAAGAAAGATTTACAATGAGTATCTTAAAACTTATTACTCACTCAAATTATTTTTCTCACAAAGACTTTGTTCTAACCCAAATAATTACCTCATAATCTTAAAAGCTTTGAAGTATGAACACTAATCATAGATTTGACTCTTTAACCAAAACCTAGAATTATATTACCCCTAAACACTTCCAGAGTAAAGTTGAATGAGTGAGATATTTTTATCTTTTTTGGTCATACTTTATATAAACATGTTAAATTTTGAATTTGGTAGTGGTGTAGTTTCTTCAATTATAAATTTATCTTACAAATGAGAAGGAAAGGTTTACTATTTCTAAGATGAAATAGTTTGCATTATAAGCTTTTAATTAATATCTTTCAAAAAATAATGACTCCATAACCCAATAAAGGCACATGGTCTATTTTTCTTTTGTGCCTCGCAGGGAGACATAATCCCCAGATGGAGAAAGATGTTGTAACATAGCCCAAAATTTTGTTTTTTACAAAAATAAAATTTAAGTTTTTTTTTTTAATTTCTAGTTTCTCTATGTCTAGACAAATAAAATTGGAATGAAATTTAAATCTTTATTAGAATTGTTTTTTAATAATAGTGTGTTTTATTTAGGATTAATAGGTTGAAATAATAATATTATTAAAGTTTGTTTTAATTTTTTTTATAATAGAGTCATGTTTTATATAGTTATTATATAGTTTTTATGTTAATAAATCATGCATGTTGTATGCAGATCTAATCGCACACCTCAACCATTAAATCAGTTGTCCTAACATCTTATGGAAAAATTAGTAGAAGTACGTGACATCTTACAGAGACTGCAACTAGATACAATGCAGCAGAAAGAAAAAGCACAGAAAGCATCAGCGTAGGAAGAGCAAGACGAGACCGTGAAGAAAGTACTAGTGAGCAGTGACAGATTCAAATTCACACAAGAAATGTTGGAGGTGGATGAACATACAACGTAGAGACCGGTGAAGGACATGGAACATATGGATTTGGTTTTATATAAAATACCCACGAAATCATTATATGGACTACAAGCGAGTGTAATGTAGGATGTACAGTCTAGAGCTAGGGAAGATGCCACCATCTTAGCACTCAACTGCGAGGTCAAGGATATTTTTAAAGTGAAATGCGAGCAGATCAATCTGGAAAAGGAGGAGGAGAAGCAGTTCACAAATAACTTAGAGAAGAAACTTGCAGAGGTATACAGGAGTATACCAAACTGCACGCAGGCACATGAGGTTACAACAGAGGAGAAGATACAACAGGTTGCACAGAATATGGAGAAGTACAAACAAGAGATAGCGGACTTAATAGAGAAATTAAATCCTAGAAAACCTCCAGAAGTATGGGAGAAGAGAGAGAAAGAGGTTATTGTGCACGTAGAAATTATAACACATGAGGTTAAATAAGTGGTAGAACTATATAACAGGACTGTACATATTTGGACTAGCCTAGAAGAGGATGAAATGATCCAGCAGCTTGAGAAAAGAGAGGAAAAACTAAACGTTAAATTTCAGATCTTGAAGAAGAGACAGAATACCATAGACATATCCCTAAGTATGAAGGCCACGCAGAAGATGAAAAAATTGCATGCAGAAGTAAAGACCGTGCAGGAGAAGAAACAAGCAAGGCAAGCTGAGTTGGATCCATTTTAGCAACAATCCGAAGGAATGATAGACAAGATCCAAACAGAGAAAGGAATACGGGAACATGCACTAGCAGAAATCAGAGAAGTGTTAAGAGAGCACATGATAATGCAGGATTTGGAGACACTAGCAGGAAAGAGCACACATGCTAAGGAGAAAGTGACAAAATTGGGAAAGAAGTTTCATGCGTTGGAGGTAGCACTACAAAAGGTGCACTAAGGCTAAGTGGCTCGGGACGAGCCACATGTTATTATTGGGGGCCTATTGGAGTAGGTATTTTTTGCATAAAAACACATCAAATGAGGTAGATCAGAACAAGAAGGAGAACACGCCACATTTTGAGAAAAAGCAACACACGTGACAAAATTTATGGAAATACGACACAAATGTGGACAAATCTAGCCATGTTAGGGTTAGGGTTTTGGGATTTTTTGTAAGGGATTCTAACCCAATTTTGTAATATAAATAGAATATATAGAAAGTAGGTTGAGGAATCTATCTATCAATCCTTGGAAGCATTTATTTCATATCTTTTGGGGAGAACTATTTTGGAGAACCTATTTTGGAGCCTTTGTGAGTTGAAGTCTATTTTGAGAGTTGTAGAGATCGAATGAAGTTGAAGTAGCTGAGGGTCAGAGAATAAGTGGTGGAGCTTAGTATGATCATGGTATGCCTTAATACTCTCTATTATGATCTAATGTGTGAAACACCCTTTTGATGAATAAGAAAAGAAGAAGAAGATATTTGTGGACGTAGTCCCAGGGGGGTGAACCACGGTAAAAACTTGTGTGCAATGTGTCTAAATGTTTTATTCTTTCTGTGATTATGATTGAATGGTTAGATAGATGAATGAATGGATTTACTTATATCGTGCACTAGAATAGATATGAAGAATAAACTTTATGAATGAATGAATGGATCTGATGAATATTATAATAGAATGCATGGTTAAGTAGAAATAAGAAGTAAGAAAGAACATCCTCAAATCCATTCCATGACTGTAGACACCTGTGTCCTACAGTCCCCCATAAACCATCTCGGGTGAGACTGTGTTGTGCACTCTGTGCACGTTGTAGCTTTATGGTTTACCAGAAGGGATGATGGTGATAAGGGTTTTGTTGGAGAACTAAGGTGGAACTCGGCTCAACCCATAAGTCCAAAAGGTTGCATGGGTATTGGAGCTTTGCGTTGTTGCAAATGGAGTAGCTCCTAGATAACCATCGTTAAATCCTGAATTGGAGTTGTGGCAGTGGATGTGAAATCCTTTGTAGATGGCTCTCTTCGCGACAACATAGTTTTCATTCACCACGAATGTTGATCTATCACTGGATGTTGGAGAATGGTGAAATATGAACATGTTGGAAGCCCTGAGGAGGGTGCACTGGAAGTCCTGAGAAGGATGTTTGGCTCTGAGAAAAAAAGTTGTTGGATGGTCTCTCTTATGAATTATCTGGCAGAGCAGAACCTGGCTTGGATCCAAGCTCTAATACCAATTGATTTGCAATTCTATATGAAAAATTTTAAATGCAACAATAGAATAGACTGGCACAAGAACAAAATGTTGCACAATACAAAATAAACAAAGAATGAAAGAGAACAATATTGGAATTGAGAAGTAAATGACCATCTATTGTATTTTCAGCAAGAATACACCATTTTTATCAGACTAGGTGATTTTCGTTTACAACAACAATAATAAAATTGTTGCTTTATTTCCGACTGACAAGCATCGTTTCTCTTTTTATTTAGTTAACTTCCTGATGGAAAAAATAATGATAACTATTTATTAGAAGTTGCCCTGCTCAGCTTGACTGGTGAGGGAAGTTTACAATAGAAGCAACTATGCGAATGAATATGGGTGCCCTCTTTGGTGGCCCAATTATAATCTTACAGATCTACTCAACACCATAATTACATAACATATAAAACATATAATTGAAGTGAGATATCTGACCCGCTCCATCTAAACAAAGCATCAATATGTGAACTTCCTTTGCCCTGCAAGAGACCATTCGATCAAAAATTCTAGTCATGCCATTGCCCAATGCTCCCATGGCTCTCCGAAAAGCATGAAAATATTAGTGAATTTGGTCGAGGTGAAACATATGAGCATGCTTGCATCACAAAACGTTTTCCAAAATTTCATTTATATGCTATTAATCTGACTTATATCACAACTCCAATTTTGTTTCTAATATTTCATTTATTGATATATTTTCTCTAGCTTTGAACCATGAATAGTGTTAATGATGTACCATTAACTTTTTGATCCTTGTGATCTTTAGAACCATGAATAGTGTCAATGATGTACCATTAAATTCTTGATCCTCGTGATCTTTTGTGATCATTCCTTTGTTTCCTTTACCTATTTAAATATTCTCTTAGTCAATATGAAGACAGAATGCACCATTTTGAACTTGACAATTTTTGGATTTTGTTTAATATTTTATTATTTTATTATATGTTTTAACAATACAAAGGTATCTGGTACTTTCCAAATGTCTCATATACTTTCAATATGAGACACAAACCTATTGAATACATCACAAGATTCACGTCATGTCACCTATTTACAACTTCATGTGAACTCAATACACAACAAATAAAGGAGATCGATAGATTAAATAATAGAACAAACAAAGAAGATAGATATATTAAACAAGTGTTGTGTGGGAGATTAGTCCCTGCCAAGTAGATTTGGAAATGGAGATGATAGTTTTCACCTTGTAATTATTGATGATGATGATTATTGGAAGATGGGGAGAGACGAGGAATATTGTTAACAAAACAAAAATTAACAATATGGTAAGTAACGGGTAATTAGAATATATCTTTAACAATAAGAAAATGAAAGTTGAAATATGTAAAATTAAATGACAATTAAAAAGTTATGTTCAATTGTTTTTTAGAAATGAAATGATAAAAAAAAATTAAATATTAAAACCTATGTTGAAATTCATTGAATACTAATTTAAGATATAACTTATATCTTGATTTATAATTATTGAAAAAGAATCTACCCAGAAATACATGGAAGGAAAAAGTAATTAGTATGAAATAGAATATTCCCATAAATTAATATGAAATGTAACATGTAAAGAATATATCTGATAATATAATCTCGCATAAATCGCAGTTTAATGCGTTTTAAAGGGAGATGTCCTCAAGGTTTTCGTTTATTAATGCCAATCCTTTCGAACATGTGTGGTGAGTTGTCACTAATCAAAGCATAATTAATGTGCATTTGGAAGGGCACGACTGTGGCGGGGATGGAAGGGAGCGATAAATGCTTTGAAACTTTTTGTGAACCCGGGTAGAGTGAAGCTTGCGAGTTCGAGGAGTGTGGGGTGGAATTGTAGATCACGAAAGTTTTGGGTGAAAGATGTATATCATGGAACACGAGGAATGAGAGTTTGATAGCGCCAACTTGAGAACCCGCGGAAATAAAATTGGCTAAGTATGGAAAGGAACGGCGGTCAGTCGGACTCCCGTAAATCACGATTTAATGCATATTAATGGGAGATGTCCTCGAGGTTTTCTCTTATTAATGCCAATTTTTTTGAACCTGTGTTTTGAGTTTTCACTATTAAAAGCATAATGAATGTGCATTGGGAAAGGTGCGAAGGTGGCAGGGATGGAAGGGAGCAATAAATGCTTTGAAACTTTTGTGAACCCGGGTAGAGTGAAGCTTGCGAGCTCGAGGAATTGTAGATCACGGAATTTTTGGGTGCAAGATGTGTATCATGGAATTGTAGATCACGAAAGTTTCGGGTGCAAGATGTATATCACAAAACATGGGGAATGAGAGTTCGATAGTGCCAACACAGGAACCAGCGGCCATAAAATTGGCTAAGTATGGAAAGCAACGACGGTCAGTCGAACTCCCGTAAATCACGGTTTAATGTGGTTTTCTCTTATTAACGCCAATCTTTTTGAACCTGTGTGTTGAGTTTTCACTAGTAAAAGAATAATTAATGTGCATTGGGAAGGGCGTGAAGGTGGCGGGGATGGAAGGGAGTGATAGATGTTTTAAAACTTTTTTGAACCTGGGTAGAGTGAAGCTTTCAAGTTAGAGGAGTCTGGGGTGTAATTGTAGATCATGGAAGTTTTGGGTACAAGATGAAACCCCGACCATAAAATTGGCCAAGTATGGAAAGGAACAATGGTCGGTCGGACTCGTGATGTGAGGATATACATGGAGATGAGGATATGTCAGTCCGCCAACGGAACCCATGATAATAGAAATGAGACTAAGTATAGAACTAGAAAAGGATAATAGAGGGGAATAAGAAAAGGGAAAAAGGGGTAAGTATGTCACACAATAACATCTATTGTTCGTTTATTAATGACAATATTTTTGAACCTGTGTGGTGAGTTGTCACTAGTAAAATCATAATAAATGTGCATTGGGAAGGGCGCGAATGTGGCGAGGATGGAAGGGAGCGATAAATGGTTTGAAACTTTTGTGAACCCAGGTATAGTGAAGCTTGCAAGTTCCAAGAGTCTGGGGTCGAATTGTAGATCATGGAAGTTTTGGTTGCAAGATGTATATCATGGAACACGGGGCATAAGAATTTGATAGCGCTAACCCGGGACCCCACAGTCAGATAATTGGCTAAGTATTGAAAGGGACGGTGGTCGGTCAAGCTCATGATATGACGATATAGATGGAGATGAGGATCTATCAGTCTGCCAACCCGGGAACCCGCGATCATAGAAATGCGACTAAGTCAGGTTGAAGTTTAAAGATAATTTTTTTATATTTATTTCAATACTATTCGTATTAATTTATGTTAATAGATTATTTGTGGTCCAAATGTAAACCATGTTCCAATTTGAAGGGTGTTTTTGTCTCGCAAATTTTGGAGCTCGACAAAGTCAGGTTCAAGTTTAAAGAGAATTGGTTTATATTTATTTCAATTGTATTCATATTAATTTATATTAATAGATTATTTGTGGTCCAAATGTAAACCATTTTCCAATTTGAAGGGTGCTTTCGGCTCGCAAATTTTGCTCAAACCCATAAGCAATAGACAAAAAAATATATGACTTAACATTTTTTTATATGCAAGCATATTCTCAAATATAAGAAGTTGTAATATATGCACAATATTAAACAGGAACATGACATCAACACCTAAGTTTTCATGTTGAAATAGCGTCATTCATTGACTCTATTTCCGGGGCCTCGAAGAATGAAAGTAGGAGGGGCCTACCCATTTCTTTCTTAAGTATAGGGTGGGCGCCACAAAAATATGTCCTGTCACGAATTATTCTTCCATGTAAAATGTAAGGAGAGAAAGTTCAAGATGTTGCAATAGAGTAGCTTTTATTTAAATGGAAGTACTAGGTAGGGAAAGAAAAATCTTATCATGTATTTTTAACTTTGGATCAAAGAGAGTCTTAAATTCTTTTAGAAAGAGGTTGAATCCATCTATCAATAGTTGTACAGGAAAATGAGTTAATTTTTTAAAAAATATACAAAATTCAAAAAAACAATATTAAACATTGAAAAACACCATACAACAACCTCAAATATTTTATATTTAGATAAACTGGGTTACAAAATATGATTGAGATTATTTCCCAAAATAGCTCTCTTGGAATTTGTAAAAAACATATAGTTGAATACATGTTCTCTGAAATTTAAATGTGTTTTCCATAATGACTAGGATTGGGGATCTCACGGACCATAAAGAAAGATGTACAAGAATCAATCTTGTAGAAAGAAGAAAGTGAGTGATGGAAGACAACAAGACCTGGCAAGAAGAAAGAGAAAATTTCCGGTCCTCGATTAAACCTTTGTATTTAAAGAGGTAGAGTAACTGGATGAAGACATTGACAAAGACAGAAGAATGTGATCAGTATGAACTTACTATAATGGTATCACATGCCTTGTCATTTTCTCATTGATGTCCTTTTATGGATTTCCTCGGCGGTTATGGGAACCGTCTCAAGCATCCTTTGCCCTTCATTGGTAATCTTGTCGACAACCTTTTTGAACCACTCCTCGATGTATCTCCTCATGGGCACCACGTTGATTTCAGGCTGGATTTTTATATTGAAGAATTCACTTTCCAAGTCCCTTAGATCAATAGAGAGGTTGTGAAATGTTTCTTGAATATCTTGGTTTTTAATTGAATAATCAACTAGCCATTTTTTCACGTCATCTTCACCATATTCAAGAATGTCAGAAATTTTCAAATGACAATATTTTATAGATCTCAACTTGATCATCAAATGCTTTCTTGGTTAAAAACAATGAGTTGAATATCAATTTCGGGTCTTGGAATTCATTGGTACTTCTAGCTAGATCTATCTCAGTTAGCTTCTTGAATAGTTTGTCTCTTCTAGATATGGCCTGGATATATGCTTGAACGATACCATTCAGGTTTTTTAACTTTTCTTTCCATCATGCGTTTAGTTGGTTTATTCGATCCGGGGAAGGGAGATCCTCCTCTCTTTTTCTCAATTCTGTCATACTAGTAACTTTAACACCAAATGGTGCAACTACATTGAGGTAGAAACCTTGCTCGTTCTCGATATCTGCTTACAGATACTCATGAAAAGTGTGAACTCTTGTTTCAAAAGAGACCATACTCTTTGACATCTCCCAAGATTCCATTATTAATTCCATTCTTCTCTTTATATTCTTTTCAACATAGCCTTGGGCTTATGTGAAAAGACTTGTTGATCCTTTTAACTTTTTCGCAGGTGCAGTGGGCCTGATCATTGCCAAAGGAATAGCCAACAATGGAAGGGGAATTAGAGATCCCTCCAATTCTTTGATTCGCTCCTTTAACCTGATGTTCTCCACTTCATGGCTTCTAATAGAGTTTTCTATAGAATCTCCAGTTGCTTGGTGTATCTTGGAGATCTGGGAAGAGTGCATGTTCTATAGGTTCATCTCTGAACGAGATTTCCCTTTCTTATTCTTTACATCTCTCTTTTCAATAACCAATTTTTTGGATTCGTTGTAAAAAACAACGCTCTGAAATGCAAAAGACTCTTCTTCGTTGAAGGTATCAGTCCCAATTATTTCCATATGATGGTTATGGAGAGCAGTTGATGCAGGAGCATCGTAAGCAGCCATCCAAGCAACCATAAAGGCGGAAGATAGCTGGAAAAGCACAGCACACATTTTGCACATTTTGAAATGTTCTTGAAAATATAATGAAGTGGATATTAATGTGATAGATGGGGAAGAGTACTTACATTTATATCTTATATGTTGTAAATAGATCTTGAGCACCGCTCTCAACTGTAGAATGTAAAGGCATTTATATGTAATTAATGAAAGTAGGTAGATTTGAATTCATAGATTAGACAGTTTAGAGAGTAGGAGGGAAAACGGATATAGACACCCTTACCCTTGTATCATTGTAAGATAGATGATCATTAGAATAGAAGAAGAGAGATTTTTCATAAGTTGTTGAGCTGTAGCAGATAACTGTAGAGAAGAACCCATGTACAGGAGAACTTGAGTTAATATATGAAGCTTTGACTCAATTTTCATGGTGTTATGATGCTCATTGTTTACATTTGTTGAATGGTATGCTTACAGTTGTTTTATTCTCTCTGTTTATGTATTTGTTTCAATGTTGTGTTGAATGTGTGATTTCATGTTAAGTATATGAAGTCTGAGAGACGAGAAGAATGAGTTTCATTTGTTTCTCATCCTAAGAGTTCCTACAAGGAGTGCAGTGAAACGTCCGCAAGGTGTGCGTTGACAAGAGTCTGAGTTTTATCTCAGAAAGCTCAGGAGAGATACCGTTGTTCTCATACCAGCAAAAGTGCAGGTGAGGCACAGAGTTGTGCAAGGTGTGCGCAGGCTAGTTGAAACCTTAAAAGTTACCAACTAAGGTGAAGGTGGAAGGACTGTTGTTGCAAAGAGTGCACAAAGTCGAGGACTCAAATAACCAAAGGTTATTTGAAAGATTGCCGCAAGGAGTGCGAGCAGGATCCCTCTTGGAGATTTAAGTCCACAAGTGAAAGCTCAAGAGGGTTAGTACCTTTGAAGAGTTCAAAGGAAGACGGGGAGCGAAATCATCGCACAGAAGTTAAGTTCAGTGGAAGGACACCAAGTCAGTTTANTTATTTGAAAGATTGCCGCAAGGAGTGCGAGCAGGATCCCTCTTGGAGATTTAAGTCCACAAGTGAAAGCTCAAGAGGGTTAGTACCTTTGAAGAGTTCAAAGGAAGACGGGGAGCGAAATCATCGCACAGAAGTTAAGTTCAGTGGAAGGACACCAAGTCAGTTTGGCCAGAGATTCTGGAGGAGTGAATCGGGCAGTCAGAATTCTCCGAGGAGAACTTGCAAAATCACGTGGACCGTTGGATCCCACAGATCTGTGAGAAAGTTAAGGCTAAGTGCCTTTTAGCATTCAGAAATCTTAGGAGGAGTAATGATCGTTGGATGAGAAGCGTTAGGAGTCGTTGATCTTGAGCTCGAAATCTGATCTTTTGCGTTTCGGAGTTTGGAGTGGCAAGTGATTTTGGAGTCACTGTATTGCAAACTCCCGGTACGTGAAATCATGCCAGCCATTGCATCAGGGGAGGTTCACAACCATTGATCCCCTTTGAAGGGAAACATCGGCATTTCAGTATTTCGGGGTTCATCATACCGGGAATCCTGATGACAAGGAACCGGGACCTTAGCATTGAAAATCTTGAAGTTGCGAAATGCGACATGCCTTTGGTGTGAAACATCGGCATTTCTGTATTTCAGGGTTCGGCATACCGAGAATCCTGACGACAAGGAGCCGAGACACAGTGGAGTGAAATCCTGAAGTCGCGAAATGTGACAAGACTTTGGTGTGGAATTTTGGGATTTCAGCGCTTCGGGTTTTGGGGTTTTAGGAGTCGAGAGGTAGAGTTGCATGGTCACACAACTCCCGAAATCGTGAAAAGGAAAAAGCCGAAAGGTGGGTCCTAAGAATTTGTCAAAGGGTACATGCGACGGAAGTCAAAGGGGTGGTCAAGGTTTGGGAAAAATCCTGAAAGACCTTCAATCTTGCCAAAGGGGGGAAATTTCGGAAAACGGGAAATCATAAGAAAAGAGGAACGAGTGTTGGTCGTTCACTCAAGTCCCGAAAAGCCGAAATAAGTGGCAACAAGAGGCATGTGTTCAGTGCATTGAAGGAGTCAACCCTCGTTGACATTTCGAGTTTTGTAGGTTGAAGAGACAAGGGGCTTGACATCAGGATTTGCGAAATCATGAAATCCGAAATCCTGAAAGGGAAAAAGCTGACCACATTTATTGGTCGACTGTGGAGTTAACGCCGGTGTTTGGTCACATAGGCATAACTCAGAAGGACCTATGGAATACATATGTTTGTGTGTGTGAATCATTCCTTGAGGGGAAATGAAAGATTCAATCAGACTCAGGGGAAGATTTGGAATGATCCTGTGTGGATCTTGGCCCGAGGGTTGGGGGTCTGCACCAGCAGTTCTCTCCAGCTGGTCGTCATTGGGGAATATTTTTTCAATGTCAATTTCTAGTTCCATATATTCGAGGGAGAGATCGTGGATATCAATTTCTCCCCTCAGTCCCTCATGTTCTTGCACTATTGTTTTTCTTTTTTTTCTCGCAGGAAGTTTATGAGAACTTTCAATTTTGTCAGAGGGAGGGTTCTTATCTCCTCCTCTGCCTGAAGAACTATGTCTGGATTTATTGCTTGGGTAGGTCGTTGGAGTGTTTCTCTGAGATGTTGTAGACTTGGGTGTGGCAGTGAGGGATTGGGCACTTTTCTCACCTGGACCTTTTCATTTCTTCTCGTACGACTCATTGGTGTTGAGTATTGTCTCCAAGTTGTCGATGTCACGAGAAAGAATTTCGAAGGCGTTATCTTCATCTTCATTCAGGATAGTTTTAATGAAATAATTGTTGAAACCGACAGCCAATAGGTGTTCTAAAAAAATACCATTAGGGTCAAACCCTTTTACTTTTTCAACATATTTCAAATTGAGGTTGTGGAAGTGGCCTGCGAAACTGTCAATATTGTTCATATTCCTGACTATGAAATCCTCGACTTTCCAAGGCAGAGACATGAATTTCCTTTTTCTCTTTTCATGGAAAAAATGCAACTAATAGGTGTACTGCCTTGCTATCTCAGCAAGAAATATTGTATCAAATATGTGACATGGAAGGAAGGAAGTATTTTCTTTGGATCCAAAAATCCTTATAACCTTATAGTTCTCCATTTTTTCTAGTGTGCCCTTCCTATCCGGGAACTTTCTCGCCTGGTCAGACATCCGGGGAAAATCATTTCCAAATATCAACCCTTTAAAAACTAAAACAAAATAATTAAATAATTCATAAAAATGTTGGGAGGCCTTGTGTCTCCATAATGTCTGGTACCAGAAGGTTACTGGGTCAAATTCACAGTTTACCTTCTTACACAGAGATAATCTAGGGAATGGACAGCAATGCGCTATCGCGAAAATTAAATAAGATGACATAAAGAATTTATTATGCCCTTTGTATTGCAATAACTGGGAAGAGATTTCAATGCAAATCAACTTTCCCCAATCGAAGATGGATTTTTCCTTCACCATAAAATACAAAATATATAGAATCATCTAAGAGATGTTGGTTGTACTTTATTTTCTTGTTATCCTCGTGAAAATCCATGCAATTTCCCAGAAAGGGTTTTTAAATGCACTAACCTGTAATCTGGTCATGTCCCCGGGAACAGCCGTTGGGTTCTCTAAGAACTCCAGTAAGAGGTCCAATCCATTATCATGCTTCTTTAAGAACTCTATGCAATCCCCTCCCTTGAAAGTAAGCGTTGGGTCAAGAAGTCTTAACATCTTTTAAAATACATGAGGCGATAGGGAGACTTGGGAATGGTCTCGCAACTGGATAATCCGTTGGTTCGGAATATAATTTTCTTCGCACTAGGTGACCAACTCCTTACAATCAAAAACTTCAGGGACACAACCTGCTCATGCAATTCCATATGTCCAAATAACTTCCTTCTATGCAGAAGGGGACGATTAGTTGTCATAAGCTCTGAACCACTGAAAATTATGGTCCTTGCGCCCGAAAATATTCAACGTATCTCCACAGAAATGTTGTCGAGCTGCAGCCATAAGGTGATGATAACATTCCTTTGCTCCTGGTAATATTTAAAATGAACTTTGGAGGATGATAATATAATCTCCCGTAAATCCTAGTTTAATGTTTTTTAATGAGAGATGTCCTCGACCTTTTCGCTTATTAATGTCAATCTTTTCGAATCTGTGTGGTGAGTTGTCACTAATAAAGGCACGATTAATGTGCATTCGGAAGGGTGCAAAGGTGGTGGGGATGGACAGGAGTGAAAAATGCTTTGAAACTTTTGTGAACCTAGGAGCCCGGGAGCCCGCGAATCTGTGATGACAGGAGGTGAAGAATCAACTAAGTATGGAAAGGCGGGGTATAATGCCTTAAAAAAACTAAAGTAAACAACATTTTTTCCGAGTTCAAGATCCACACACAAAAAAAACACTAGATCCCATAATATTGACCTATGCCAATCCAATAATAGGGAGGATGAGTTGGTAGATCGAAATATCGCTCAGTTCAGGCGACTAGGGTGCATCTGGGGTGCATGTGAGAAACAATAATACTTTGATGAAGATTTTTTTGTATTGCAACATGTGACAGTAATTGTGTCCTAATATTATTTAAAATGAACATTAGAGGATGATAATATAATCTCTCGTAAATCTTGGTTTAATGTATTTTAATGGAATATGTCCTCAATCTTTTTGCTCATTAATGCCAATCTTTTCAAACTTGTGTGGTGAGTTGTCACTAATAAAAGCGTAATTAATTTGCATTGGGAAGTTTTCAAAGGTGGAGGGGATGGATGGGAGTCCACGAAACCATGAATCTGTGGCAACAAGAGGTGAAGAATCAACTAAGTATGGAAAGGTGGGGCGGTCAGACGGACCCAGACAGACTCATTGTAGGTAGAGTGAATCTTGCGAGTTCGAGGAGTCTGGTGTTGAATTGTAGATCAAAAAATGTTTGGGTGCAAGATGTATATCACGGAATAGGGGGCATGAGTGTTCAATAGCGCCAATCCGGGAACTCACAGCCATAAACATTAACTATGGGAAAAACATTATCAGCTATGGAACATATCTGGAGCTCGACAAACTCAGGCTCAAGTTTAAAGAGAATTTGTTTATATTTACTTCAATACTATTCATATTATTTTATTTTGATAGTATTTTTGTGGCCCAAATGTAAACCATGTTCCAATTTGAAGGGTAATTTCGGCTCGTAAATTTTTCTCAAATGCATAGGCAATAGAGAAAATATATGAGTTAACATTTTCAATGCAAGCATATTCTCAAATATGACAAGCTGTAATATATGCACAATATTAAAGAGGGACATCACATAAACACCTTTGTAGATGACAGTGGGCTAGCACAATATTGCATTCTTACTATGATGATGCCTTAAAAAAACTAAAATAACCAACAATTTTTTGCCAATTCAAGATCGACACAAAAAAATCATCAGATCCCATAATATTCTCCCATTAATACATTTTAATGGGAGATGTCCTCGAGATTTATGCTTATTAATTCCAATCTTTTCAGATCTGTGTGGTGAGTTGTCACTATTAAAAGAATAATTAATGTGCATTGGGAAGGGGCGAAGGTGGCGGGGATGGAGGGGAGAGAAAAATGCTTTGAAACTTTTGTGAACTTGCGAAACTTTGAAGAATCGACTAAGTATGGAAAGGTGGGGAGGTCAGAGAGATTCATCATAGGTAGAGTGAGGCTTGCGAGTTTGAGGAGTCTAGGGTTGAATTGTAGATCACCGAAGTTTTGGGTGCAATATGTATACCCTGAACACGGGGAATGAGAGTTTGATAGCACCTACCCGGGAACCCACAGCCATAAAATTGTCTAAGTATGGAAACGAACAGCGGTCATTCAGACTCGTGATGTGAAGATATAGATGGAGATGAGGATTTTTCAGTCCGCCACCCCAGGAACCCGCAAGCATAGAAATGTGACTAAGTATAGAACCAGAAACGAATAATAGAGGGGAAGAAGAAAAGGGAAAAATGGGTAAGTATAGAAGAGGAAAAATAAAGGGAGCAAAGAAATTTATCCCTCACATAACAACACTTACTCTGATAATTATCAAGTGATAGAAACACATCAACTATGGGAAAAACATTCTCAGCTATGAAATATAGCTGGAGCTCAACAGACCCTGATTCAAGTTTAAAGAGATGTTGTTTATATTTATTTCAACATTATTCATATTATTTTATTTTAATAGTATTTTTGGTGGCCCAAATGTAAACCATGTTTCAATTTGACGGGTGTTTTCGGCTGGCAAAATTTTCTCAAACCCATAAGCAATAGACAAAATATATGACTTGACATTCTTATATGCAAGCATATTCTAAAATATGACAAGCTTCAATATATGTACAAATTGGATAAAGTATTCATATTAGAGTTTTGTAACCATACCTCTTAATCTCTAGACCTTGCACTATGTTGGACGTTTCACTTCTACTTATCGATAGTTCTTGTGAACTAAAAAACATGTGTTGTAAATGGAATAAACATATTTACCATGGCATAGTAGAATAAATAACTGAGGAAATTTGTTTCCTAAACATAGAAAGAGAATAATCTATGAATCCTTACCTTCGGCCTTGTCATTGTGCTGATGTTTGTGATGATTCACTACTCATGCCCATGTCACTTGTGAAACAGTGGTTATGAACATATGTATATTGTTCATAACTGATATGGATGTGCATTAGGCATATGCATTGTATTTGATTTGGCACCACTGTTGACATACCTTTTGGAAGACTGTACTCCATATTTCTCAGTTGTGGCACATAAGGCTTAATCCTCGTGTTCAATTAGTATGTTCTTTTTTCAATGTAGAAATGCAAAGAATACAATGGACATGAAGGCAAGTTGCTACGTAGGAACACATGAAAAAAAGCCGGAATACAATTTTATTTATTTCAAGGTAGCAGAACAGAATATACAATTGACATGAAGATAAGTTAAAATATAAGAAGATATGCAATATCTAAGGAAAAAAAATTAAAGAGCTGCAAATCAGTAGAATAAATATAGACATAGTAAATGAAAAACAATTGGATATGGAATATGGGTAGAAGTATGCACATTTGTATGTCTTCTTCTACATTTATGGTTAAGAGTTCTTTTCCTTGTCCAGTTTTCCTGTTTGTTTCAATGAAGGAAAGTACAAAACACAATGAAAATGAATGTAAGTTGGTATGTAAGGAAAAAACAAGGAATATGTACATATAGTAAATAAACTAGAATCAAAGGAATAGAGTAACAAATAGTGTTAGAAGCATGTATCGTTTTTTTTTCTTGATCCATGTCTGTGTATATATAAAAAAAAATTGTGTCCAAAATCAATGACAAACCAGGAAAAACTAAGAAGTTGGATAACTTGGTTTTTTGCAACAAGCTAGACAGATATGCTTTGAGACATAGAAATATGATTTTGCAATATTCTTGATGTATATTTCATAATTCAAGTACAATACTAATTGTATTGTGATCAGACCAGTATGTGTCTAGGATAAAGAGGTTGTATTGTGAAATGGGCACATTCGACCATACATGGTCAATAAGTATGCTGTGTACATGGTTTATCTTATCCAAAAGAAAGTGGAGACTGTATATGCACATGTAGGTTTCCAATGCTTTTGTTATGGCATTATTTTGTAGCATGTCAATATTGAAGTCTCCTATAATGATAATGGTTTCGTTCAGATGTAAATTCTCTAATGCATTTGAAAGAAAATTCAATATGTTGGAGAATGTTGCATGCAGAGCAGCATAGAGATTCAGTATTGCAATTTATGATTCATGGAAAATTACTTTTCCGAGCACCATCTCAACATTGTTTTCTTCGAAAAATGTATGCTCCAAAATTGTTACATGTTTCTTCACTAATATCATCACCCCATGTGTAATGTAACTTGATATGCAATTGTGATTTGGAAATTGCTTGTTTTGCATTGATAATGTCATCTATGTTTCCTACAAGCACAAAATATCAGATTGCATTGTGTCATATTCATTGAGTATATCATCCATATGTGCATGTAGGTTGTGCGTGTTAAGTGAGAGAATTGATACAGATGAGTTTGTTTGTATGGATTTATAATCATATTGTAGATGCCATTTTGTGCTAGTCCTAAGGTGTTGCATCTCAATATCAACTTTATGTTTGACTTTGAAGTTATCTTTTGTAAGAGCAGTTAGTAAATACAAGGAGTCTATACTTCTAACACGAGACAATGTTGTGTATACAAGTCCATGTATTCGAATTCCAGTAGGGTAAAATGCAACACTATCAAGTGTTATCCCTTGCAATCTGTGGACTGTACGTGCACATGCAAGTTTAATTAGAAACTGTTTTTGAATCTTCAGTCGATTTGTCTTTGCCGATGTCGATATTGGTTTTGATATTTATAAGATAGGTGTCCAATCATGTGCAATGTTTGAATTATATAGATAAGACAACTTGTTTACTTGTTGGTGGCCAATATGTGGCTCATGGAACTTAATATAGAGGACATCAGTTTTTTTGTTTTCGTATAAGCTTAAAGTATTCCATGTGCACCATTCACCAAGCCATCATGTGAATCATAGTTGCAGGCATATATTTCAACTAGGTCTAATTTCAAGACAAGTTGGAAAGGAAAAGTGGTTGTATGTTCATGACATGGTACATTGCCATGGTTTTTTTCTTCGAGGTCAATTGAATTGATGATGATATCATCGCCAGGCATGAGCGATAGCATGTACCTGTTATGCATTGCAACATCCCTATTCATGTAGAACAGGTAACGGAAGGTTGGATCTATTGGTGCAAGTCACATTCACCTTGAATTGATATGTGCTAATTCATCATATGTTTGGTTGTTGTTCGTATTCTATTCAAAATTGCAATAAATGTTTCATCTGTCTGGTGCATTGTAGTATGTAATTCAAAGCATTTTATATTGTCTTCCAGAATTCATGCATCACTGTTTTCATATTGACCATAGGTTGTTCAAATATCAAAGAATCTTGGATGGGTTGTGCCTGGTAAAGATCCCCACAGAATATCATGTCAATGTTCCCAAAGTATTTGGTGTGCACATGTTTTATGTTTCTCAGTCAGTTGTCAATGGAATACAAGAAGAAACTTCCAATCAAAGATGCCTCATATATGAAGACAAGTTGTAGTTCGTCATAAATATTAGACAAGGTATATAACATTTCCTTGTTGAGTGGAAGAAACTATGACTTGTTAAAAGGCATCAAAAATGCAGAGTGGATTGTTGTTCCACCTGCATTATATGCATCTTTTCCTGTGCATGCAACTATTATCCCCTTTGGTTTCATAGGGTCAAACGAATTGTTTGAATCATAGATTCGTATAAGCATTTGGAATAGTGATTTCATTGTGAATGTCTTACATGTTCCTTCCCCGCCTATAAGGAACAAGTGCACATGAGTGTGCATGTTTAAGCATTTTTTAAATGCAATGTCCTTTAGAATTGCTTGTTTTTCTCGATTCAAAAGTCATCTGACTCTGTAGTATTCGTTATTTTCAGTAAAGAAAGGATTTTTTGTGACTTGAAAGCCAAGATTGATACATTTTTCAATGTCGACTACTTGAGGACAAGGAAAATCTGCTTGCAAGTCATAGGACTCACGGAGAGTTCTAGTTGTTTTACGATTTGTCAATTTCTCATCAACATTGTTAGGGTTTTCTAGTTCATGAACTACACTTTCTAAATCACCCCATGTTGGATTAACATTGTATGTAAATCTAGATTCATTGGTTTGTATTGTAGTCTCATAAGCAATATACGTAGCTTCCCATGTAGGGAAGTTATGTTTTAATGTGTTTTCATTTTGATAAAACGAAATGTACAACAATAGTTTTTCTCTACAATAGTTTTCATAGTCAGTATGTTTGTTTTATTTGACAAAGCGTATTACAGATGGTTTTTTTCTTTTTGATATGGGTGCACCATTTTTTTTGTAATGCGATATGAACTTTGCTAAGCATATATGCTTAATAGGATATGGTTGTTGGAGGTAATAATGAATAATAGAGTGACATAGCACATCCTCTAAATTAGAAGGCTCTTGTTCTAGCAAAGACGATGGTTTAAGCACAAATGTGCATTTCTCAAGTGGAGATGTGTTTATGAAGACACATTTCCTTGAACTACAATTGAGGGGAAAGGAAAGTGCAATGTGTGGAATGCTTGTTGAGCGAAAATTTGTTGAATATTAAGTAATGTATTTCCAAGTGTACGTATCATTTGCATAGCATCAATATGACTTCTTTCATGTTCTTTGTGTATTCTGCTGAATGCACTTGTCATAGATTTGTCGACCTTTGTCATGTATGAGGTACAATATGATGTTGCAACATATGCATTGAGGACATACTGTGCATCTGTATTTGCATTCCACATAACTGGCATGTCCTTGGATAAAATGTTGTTCCAAATATGTGAGAGTTTTCGTTTAAGGAAAATTGTTGGTTGTTTAAGTGTAGAGTGTATGGCTTGGATGTACTCATCTTCTATTAGATTTAGCTCTACCAAGAAGTATTCGAAGCTCATTAAGTCATAAAAGTCTCCTTGTTCTAGAAATGCGAACAAAGATTTATATTTCTCAATGAGAACATTGTCCTCTAAACTAATTGGCTCTATGATTCTTGTTGCTCTCATTAGCGGCACAGGGAAGTTGTATCTGCAATGTGAATTTTTTTGTTTTTTACAGCTTCTTGTATGATAATGTCTATGAAATTTGGCAAGTTATGGATCCAAATGATCTATGTTGCATGTTATGTATTTGTCCAGAAACTGCTCAATCTGTGAGTTGATGTCATTTCCATAGACCGGTGCACCCTCTATCCACAACAGTGCGTAGTCATGCTCACTCCCTCTATTCTGGAATTCAGTGAAAAAATAGTAGTCTGATATTTTTCCAAAGAACATTTCATCATGACATATTAATTTCCTCAAAGCATTTATTCTATGCCTATAGTAGCGAGTACATGTCACTGGGTCTTTTCTTATGAGGTAGTCAATGTCATCATTTTCCAATGTATCAGCTTGTTTTTTCCTTTTCCTATTCCTATACAATGAAGACACCGTAGCCACCAACGGATCTCAGCGATGCTCTACACTTGTAAATGTGGTCCCAATTGTCAGATCATTGCAAAAATAGTTTTCTTGTTTTGTTGCAAATAGTCAGGAGAGATGTGAATGTTTTTGAAATCTATGTATCCAATATCAGATTTTAGGATTTTTTCTAGGTTTGCTTTGTACTTGACACCTTTGGACAATAAATTTCTTCCTTGTAGCTGGCCTTTTCTTATTCACACCCACATGCAAGAGATCACTTGCTCAATTATTATGTGCATTGTTTTGAAAAACAAATTTGTTATGTGATAGGAGAAGTCACCACTTGAATGTAGCAGTTCCCATCGAACTATTTTTTGGTAGCTGAATCGTTCTATGATGTCACTGGGACATGGATATCCATAGAATAGTGTTGGGAAGTTCATTTCCTCAGCAAATTTGTCCTTGAATATTCCAAGTGGACGCCTCCCTTCAACAGGTGCAATTTCGACAATCTTTTATTGCAAGTCACGAATAAGTTGTGAGTCAATGAATCCATGTATCAATGTTTCAACAAGTCTTTCATTCTTTAATTCATCGCTTGTATCAAATCCACTAGCAGTGTCGAAAGTATGTGCAGATTTGTCATCTCCTTCTTCAAGAACATTGTTCCAGTTATCATTTATACAGATGTTATGTGCTTTGTACAGGGCCCTGGAACATAATTCTTTTAATGTTTTCATGACAATGTCCACACACACTTTACCTGTCTGTTATGCATTCTTGTATTGCAAACGTATTTTGAGAGCTACAACAATTGTCATTGTATCGCTAATGAATTGTGGAAAGGGTTTTTGCACAACATCTAGTTGGATAGGCACATTAATAATTGATCATGTTAAGCCCATTCGGGGTCGTTTTATAGCCCCAAGGTCTGATTTGTGCAAATGAAATTCACAGAGACATAGGTCTCTCTTCAAGTTCTGTAAGTGTACTTACATCTAGTAGTGGTGTATTACATCTTATTTGGTCAAGCATTGCAAAGTGTGGCAGTTTTCCATTATCAAGTGATCATTTGCATGGAAGACAAATATTGCCACTGGAAAATGTTCTATCATTTAGTGTCAAGATGAGGTATTATGTTTGCAAGTCAGGGGTGAAAGACTTAGTGTTTTTTGTGAAATTCAATTGATCACAAATCGCACATGCAATGGAAGGAGTGTCTTTAATTTGTTTCATATATATCTTTTTTGCATCTCTCTTCCCTAGACAAGCATGTGCAGTAAGTATTTGTTGGTTTTCATTGATAGCAGTGCATGGTGTTGGCTCTAGGCCACGATATGTGATTTTTTCCTCTTGACCAGTACCATGACCATTGTGGGATATGTAGCTTCACATGTTTCTCTCACACATCCATTTTTTCAACATGTGGTAGGTTAACTTATGGTTTCCACTGGAAACTAGTTTCACTTGTTGACAAGCCATGTTGAAGGTGGAATCGACATTTGTTATGATCATTGCATCCTCACCATATCAATGGTTCAAACGACGATGTTCTTTGTCATTGGACATGTAATGTTTGTGTTCAGTAGAAAATGCAAAAATGCGATTGTGTTGTGCACGAACAATATTTTTTAGGTTGTGATATGTTATTTTATATTTCTTGGTTGAGCTCCCTTTCACCTCATGATGACTAGTTGTACAACCCAGAGGTCTAGAAAGAAGTGTACCAATGTATATTTTCTCTCATGTATGACCTTTTTCAAGTTGTGATAAGTTAGTCCACGTTTTTTGTTTAATATCTGTATGACCTCATGGCAACTGGGATGAGTTTCATTCTGATTAAATAGCATGTGGCGCTTATGAATATTTGATGTCGGTTGGGTGGCATGGACAGTGGATCCTGAACTGGTAGTATTTCTTATCAAAGGTTGATAATGGATGTGTGGCGTATCTATTTTCAATGACATGATGTCAATTTTTCGATCGTAGTTTGAATCAATACAGTATGAATGGACAGTACCATCTGAGAGGGATGACCAGACCTAGATATTTACTCTGAATATGATAGATGGCCATTGTAAATAGAATCTGCTACCCTCTACATTTCCTTTCTCATATGGCTTTGCCATTTTTACAAGGTATTGTTTCCAACTTCCAATTATCGACACACTTTTTAGGAGATATGGTAAAAGGTGTTGATGCAAGCAGTTAAATGCCTGTTGACTGCCACCTGTAATTGCATTGCAAAATGATTGCACAGTGTAAAGGTGCAGCGAGTGCACATCGAACTCTGTTACTATCAAATAGAAAATTACATTGAAAATACTATATCTACAACTAGATGCAATAGTTGTCACTATGTGCAATCCATGGGAGTGTATATGATGCATAATTCGTTTCCAATGCAATTGAAGGTCTTTGCAAATGAGGGACAAGTAAATATGAGGTCCTCCAAGATTGCATATGGATAATGTTTTATAGAGTAGTGGTTCATAATGACCACTAATAGGATTGGCATCATGGAACAAGATGCAATATGGATCCCTAGATGCAGTTTTGTTGAATAGTAGATATCTTGTTTTTCTTGTTAATGACCATATTCCAATTGATGTATTCAACCACTTGGACAACCACCGTATACAAAATGTATCTCCCCAAAGTCCCCTCTCATGTGCAGTCATAATTACAGATGCAGACAACCGCAACTTTGAAAAATACTTAGTGACATCATGTATTCCATGCAACTAGAAAAGAAAATCAGATGCCAATTCATATTGATATGACTCTACTTGTAACAACCCTAGTTAAATAACTAATTGTCAAAGTTAAATAATTGTTTAAGGTTTATTAAATTTAATTAATTTTCCTAATGTATATTAATTAATTAATTATTATTTATTAATAATATTAATTATTTATTTATTTATTGTTTAATGTATATTAATTAATTAATTAACTCATTAAATGTTTGAGTAATGAATTTAAGTTTAATAAATTTTATTTTATTAAAAGAAAACTTAACGTATTGAAGGAGGGTTGGCATTGAATGGAGGGATAAGGTGGTTGGCATTGAATGGAGAGGCGGTGAATAGACGGGGGGATATGGGGGGACAAAGACATTCGAGAGGAGGAATTTTTTTGGATTTGGGAGGAGGGATTGAAAAACTATATTTCTGGTTTTGGCTTGAGGAATTTGTTGGACTGATACAGGGGAGCATCGGTTGCTGGGAGTTTTGGGCTCGGGGGCTAGGAATCCTTACGGAATCCTGGAGATAGGGAGCTAGATAGGCTCTGTTCCTAGTTGGCTGGGAGGAAAGATTCAGTTTTGGGCAGGGTTTGGGCAGAGCAGCTTGGTCAAAGTTTGGGCAGAGCAACTTGGACAGACAAAGTGGGAAACAACATCACTTGAGAGGTATTTATGTTCATTATTATTGCATGTCATTATCATTATGATGGTTCATTATTTACTATGTTGTATATGTTTTTCTTATATATGATTTTTATATCATGCTGCTCATTTGAATTTGTTGAACCATAAACTGTTAGTTTGTTAGTTTGTTGAATATAAAAGCGTAAAGAAATTATCAAAATCAATGTTATGATTATATTTAAATTTTAGGTTCTGTTAGCAGGACACTACACATGGTATCAGAGCCCGGTTTCAAAACTGAAAATTGGGCTTGACCACCCACATAACTATAAAATCCACTCCCAAACCCCTAACCTACAACCTAGAAACCCTTTATTTTACAGACCTTAAAACCTATGAAGAACTACCCATAGGAACCCAGGAATAGGGAGAGTCCATATATATATAAAAAGTGGGGGGGGATTCCTGCAAATTGTCTCACCCTCTGTTCAGGCTACCTGTAAAATGTATGCTCACTTGCACGAGTCATAGATAATCAAATAAGTGAATGTTAGTCTTAGAAAATAGAAGTATACAAAGTTTGCAAACTTATAAATATAATAAGGGTAGTGATCTGAATAATGTATATATATATATATATAATACATATACATAGTAATGAAGTAAACTATAACAATCATAAGAAAGAATAGAAAGATATTGGGATAAGATGATAGAAGGGTTGTTACACCCAAAGCAATTAGGTCCGAGGTTCGAATCCCTGGACAAAAACCTCCACTCTGGATTCAATCTGGTGTTGTGACTTTATACTAGGGTCGTGAACATGCATTCTCGACGTGGGAAAAATTGCAAACCCAAATGAAAACGAGAGTGATCTGGCTATTTTATTTTCTATGTTTACACTCAAATGAAAGAGAAAGAAAAAGAAACAATCTGGCCACGCACAAATGGCAAGTTTGGGGTTCTAATCCCAGGGAAAAATTTCACAATGATGCCTAAGATCTTACAAAGTAACAAAGAATCTAGAACATAGTTAAAAATCCAAACAAAATACAGGCAAAGGGTTGATAAAATACAGCTTCTTGGAGGTCCCAAGCAATCTAGACAGTAGAGAAATGACCCCATCTGAGCTTTGTTGCACCACATATCTCCCATTTCTAAACGAATCGCCCAATCAAACTGCTTGGTATCCTCCTTTCCTATAATCGTCGGTGCCTTTATCTTCAGATTCTGTGCATTTGCTTGAATAATCCATGTATGGATACACTACTACGATATCGGTGGCCATGAAATCTAATCTTAAAACTCAAATCTCGATTGTTCTCGATTTTGTTTTTAGATTTGAGATAAATAAGCCGAGCCTAACCTTTTGGATGCATGTTGACTCAATTGTTCACAGAGGCACCGCACGAGATCTTTGCACTTGTAGGGGGAGATAGAGAGGGGACTTCAGCTTGTACATTTAGGTTGTATCAGGGGCATAGTGAGTCATGGAGACAAGGCAAAGCTTTCAATCCCAAAATCATGAGCTTATAGTGCCATGCCACCGAGGAGGGGAGTATAATATTACATAGGGATGCATGGAGGTCACCCAATGCGACCTCCAAGCACCTCTTCCCTCCTAAGTCCATGAGCTAGACACACAAGAGTCGAGCCAAGTAACCAAACAACAAGTCTCAACTAAAACACACCCAGGACAAGGCCAAGCACACCAAGCTACGAGGGGACGAGCCCGCCTCTTCCCTCTTGGGGATCCAACTAGGATGACGTCCGAACACCTGACCTCCATTTTCACAAAGTCTTCGCTACCACCGATGGACTGTCCAAGCTACGTCTGCACATTTGACCAGAGCCTTCAAGGATACCAATGTTTCCATACTTGGCATCTCTTCGCACCAACACACCTGGTGCTTCAAACCACTCAACCATGGCTGAGTCGAAACGCGCCCACCTCCTACCAGCCTACTTGCCTCGTGCTATCCCTCTGTGCTTTGGTAGTTGTCGGTACAACATAAAGCACCAAAGGCAAGACCAAGTGCTAAGTCACATGGAAAGAGCCACAAGGGAATACATTATATCACACCACTGAAGGAAGAGGAACCCTCGGCCCGCAGCTGCAGAGGAAGAGGCAGTTGGGAGGGAATATTGTGTGATGTCCGAGTGAGAGCGAGGTGTAGGGTTAGGTTAAGGAAAGCGGGGGGAAACGGGGGCAGGGCACGTGGGCTTCATGTGTGCTCGTGCTTTAGTTATTTTAAAAATTTTGTTTTTAATTATTTATTTTAATTTATATTTTTTTTTTGTATTGATTATCGTAAATTATTTTATATATATATATATTATTATTATTATTATTATTATTATTATTATAAAAAAAAAAAAATCTTATATAATTAAATTTTAAAATTTTAAATTGCTTAGATTTAGTTTAAAATTGCTTAAAAATTGCTTAAACTTTAATTATTTAAGAATATTATACGTTTTAAATA
>JASDQU010885069.1:35042-48744 GCA_032191745.1 Picea mariana
GGAGATTTGTCTTATGGTGGAATTTATTGTTTTTCCTTCTGAAAAGAAAATGGGTATATATGAATATTCATAATTATGTAACTAAACTACAATTGTCTAAATAACATTGTTGAGCTAGATAATTGTAATTAAAGGATTTCGCAAACATTTGATTGGTTTATTGTCTTTTATAAAAAGAATAGTCTTGTTGAATGGATTGGATGCATATGGAAATTACTATAGAGATGATAGTTATTGTTATTAGTACATGCACGAGACTTGTATGTACTAGCTATACATGCATTTCTTGCGCATGTACAATAGTAGGTATGAATTTTCTTGGCTTACTTACTAATAATGTCGGTTATTTGTTATGAATGTGTGAACCAAGTGTCTTTTCCCTTGTATCATAAAATACTTTAACTTCGGGACGAACTTTCCTAAAGGGTGGGTGTATGTAACAACCCTAGTTAAATAACTAATTGTCAAAGTTAAATAATTGTTTAAGGTTTATTAAGTTTAACTAATTGTCCTAATGTATATTAATTAATTAATTATTATTTATTAGTAATATTATTTATTTATTTATTTATTGTTTAATGTATATTAATTAATTGATTAATTAATTAATTAACTCATTAAATGTTTGGGTAACGAATTTAAGTTTAATAAATTTTATTTTATTAAAAGAAAACTTAACGTATTGAAGGAGGGTTGGCATTGAATGGAGGGATAAGGTGGTTGGCATTGAATGGAGAGGTGGTGAATGGACGAGGGGATATGAGGGGGCAAAGACATTTGAGAGGAATTTTTTTTTTATTTGGGGGGAGGGATTGAAAAACTGTATTTCTGGTTTTGGCTTCAGGAATTTGTTGGACTGATATAGGGGAGCATCAGTTGCTGAGAATTTTGGGCTCGGGGGCCAAGAATCCTTACGGAATCCTGGAGCTAGGGAGCTGGATAGGCTCTGTTCCTAGCTGGTTGGGAGGCAAGATCTAGTTTTGGGCAGGGTTTGGGTAGAGCATCTTGGTCAGAGTTTGGGCAGAGCAACTTGGATAGATAGAGTGGGAAACAACATCACTTGAGAGGTATTTAGGTTCATTATTATTGCATGTCATTATCGTTATGATGGTTCATTATTTACTATGATGTATATGTTTTTTTTATATATGATTTTTATATCATGCTACTCATTTGAATTTGCTGAACCATGAACTGTTAGTTTGTTAGTTTGTTGAATATAAAACCGTAAAGAAATTATCAAAATCAATGTTATGATTATATTTAAATTTTAGGTTCTGTTAGCAGGACACTACACTAATGCCTCAACGTCGCCATTTTCTAAACAAGCCAAGAAACGATCTATCAATCCATTGCGCAGGTCGGTCGAGGAATAACGGAAATGCAATAGAACTTGAAATTCATTGAAGAGGCAATCTCCCACAATATACGAGAATGCATATAATCTAAAAATCCCATTGCTATGCAATACCTGGTCGATGTTGTCATGTACAATGGAGTTGTATCTATTTCATAGCACTCAAAATCTATTACTTACTTCATCTTTTAAGTTGTGATTTTCAAGATGTTTTTTAGCTATATTTAGATAATATGCAAATAGGAAAAAAAATAAAAATGAAAACTATAAGTCTGAAACTACATACCAATTCCGCTATGTATCCTTCAACCTTCTTTGTGTCAAATTCAATGCCCCATGGTTGCTATATCATATGACAAATAAACAAAGTTATAGTGAACAGTGAACCATATAGAAGAGATAGCACAAATGAAATAACACTATAAATTTGCTCAGCACAAAGACCAAGTATTTAAGGCATATCATTTTTGAACTTATTCTATGTGTGCATCCTATAATCATTTCGATAGCCATTGTATATAGTTTTACAGTCCTATTCACGATTTATTTTCATCCCCACTCTTCAAAAATCAACACCAAAATAGATCTGAAATGACTTCTTGATGTCCTCCACTGACAAAACCTATATAGATGGTCTGTCGGATAAACAAAAGCGAAAGAACTAGGCATTAAGGATTTTTACCACATGAACGGGACCAACACATAGCACAACTTCTTAAGGTTTAAATTATCTTACAAGATGAAGAAGATATTCTAAGATGTTTCAATTATCTTACAACATGAAATCCAGTCTGATATAGATCAGTGAACTAGCCATTAAAATTACAAAGAACCATTTCTACAAGACAAGATTCAGATAGGAAAACAATGACAAAAGATGCTTTGCAAGACACAAAGGACAGCATAAAACCAATTGCTAAACATGGTTTTTGATCCAGAGAATAAAAGCATGCCTTGTCACAACCTGCAAAGAAATGATGGCAAGGTCCTGGTAGATGTTTGCTCCACAATGATAACTTTGAATTCATTTTGCAAACGCCTTTGCATTGCTATTTTCCAAAGAGGTATGGTACAATGTCCAGGACATGGAAGTGGGCATATGTGATTGGAAGGGAACAACCTAAAAAAAATGCACTAAACATATGGTTTTCAGGAACAAAAAATATGTGGAGAACATTCAGTTTCCTTTTTTATATGTCATTATGGCTGCAACAGAGATGGATCATGTGTCCAGCGTTGACATTCAAAGGGGAACAAGACATTTTGGAAGGGAACGACCTAGAAAAAATGCACCAAATGTATGGTTTTCAAGACCAGAAAATATGAGAAAAATTGATTTCCTTTTTTATATGTTATTATGGTTGCAATAGAGGTGGGTTCTGTATCAAACGTTGACGTTCAAGAAAAAGAAAAATACAGTAGTACACTCATGTTTCTCTAGTCATAGTAGTCACACACAAAGATGTTCTGCAAGAGGATTTTGACTCAAGCATTCCTAGTATTAAAAATTCTTACTTGCAAACTACAAATAGCAAACAACAAATAACCAATAGGAATGAAACCATGGCAATGAAACTTACCCGTGAATGAGGAACGACAGAATCAAAATCCTAATCACGGATGTAGAATCCCAACCATGCAAACTATAACAACAGGTCCAACTGCAGATATAGGACCTCAACCTTGCAAAGTTGAAGAAAATAAGAGAAAGCAACAAACAACAAACCAATGAACAAGCACCAAGAGGTCCAACTGCAGCTGCAGGACCTCAACTTTGAAAAGTTGAATCAAACAACAATAAGTAGCATCCAACAAACCAACGAGCAAGCATCAACCAGTGAACCAAAAATGCCCATGAAGAACAATATTGCCCAAATTCACTACAGACAAGACTGTATCCAAAAATCGAAGGAAAATGTATTGTAACATGCCTGTTAATTAAACATTTAAGGCTATGAGGCCTGTTAGGTAAACATTAAAGGCTGTTAGAACCGTCCAAGGACCTCACGTTGTGTAAACATTTAAGAAAGAAAGCAGTGTGGCAGGCCTGTTTACGTATGTAATAATAAAAATGCCTCTTTAAGTACTTAATAATAATAAAAACTAATAATAATAATAATAGCAATAGTTCGAACAATAGAGACTATGCAAAAAAGAATAGTCAAAGGACAAACTAATATGAATTCAACTAATAAAAAACTGACTCTCGATGCTCAAAACTTTGGATATCTAAACATTTCAATAAAAATAGTAAAAATTGAAAAAGACCGTAGATGATCAAAAACTTTGGATATGCTAACATATAAAACATTGGATCTATTATCCAATGAGATCATGACATATAAGGTTTCGAAGGTATTTTACGACATCCTTCCAGATCAACAGTCCCGGTTTACTCTGGGACTTCGGCATTCGGTATTTTCTACCTCTCCACACTCGCTTTCTCCCAAAATGATTTCCCTGAAGTTAACAATCTATTGACGTGGGTCTCCCATGAATCAATGACTAAAAATCACTTCGGCTATTCGGGCTTCGGGCGTTTCGAATACTCCAACGCCTCTCTCCTACGAAGTAGCTATCTCCTAAAATGGAAGATCTATTAACACCTTTCCTCAACTGACAGATGACTCAGATGAACTCTGGATCTCTAGCCTTCAGGAGTTCTTGTTCAACATATCCCCTTTTCTCCTGAAGTGATTTCACCCGAAGTCAACGATTTGTCGATGCCTGTCTCCCACAAATCAAAAAATGCAAATCACTTCGACTCTTCGGGCTTCAGGAGGTTCAACCTCTCCACACTTGCTCTCTCCCGGACTGATTACACTCGAAGTAAATGATCTGCCAACACGATTCCTTTCTCTCGGATCAATGGTACAAAAGGAATTTGTTACTCCGTGGATTTCCAAAGGAACTCACGACTATCCACCTACCAAATTTTCTAGGTTTGACGGTCATGATTCGACCAATACCGATGTATTCACCGATTGACGGTTCTCAGTGATTGCAGGGCCCCAACATATGCACTCTTTATCAGAGAGCTCAAACTCTGCAATCTAAAAAGTACTCGCCCAACTCGGTCTAACCAGAGTCAGTGATATTCCAACCCGATGAGATCAATGAAGTTGGTGAATTGCAGGACGCGAACTAGCGCGTCGGCTAATTTCACCTTCGCACTCCACAATGATTCCCCACCCTTGATCTCCGTTCAAAAATCGACAGTTCACAATGATTGCAGGGTCCAACCTCTAAAATCTAGGAAGTGCTCGCCCAACTCTATTCTAATCCTGGTCGTTGATCTTCCATTCCCAACGAGATCAACGACGTTGGTTGATTGTGGGTCGTGAACTAGCATGTCCACTAATTTCACCTTCACACTCTGCAATTATTCCCAACCATTGATTTAATCGAGCGACTGGTGTTTTATTCGTTAAATCCAAGTGGGTATTTGAGTCAATATGATGACCGGGGTGGCTTCTCCCCCCATTAAATGACTCGCATCCATCTCCGCTATCAGATTCTTAAGTCATCTATGGTTCTTGTTACACTGGTAGTTTGGGTAACTTGACTATCGTGAAATTCGATATCTCAGAGCTTGAGCTCCCGAGGTTCCGAAACCTCCATGAGATAACTCCCATAGTGCAAGGTTCCTAGGCCCAGGTCACATGGGCCTTCAGATGACTCTTGGGCTATTAACTCTACTCTTAGTCGGGTTTTTGGTTAAGGAATTAAGCACAAGTTCAAAGTCTCTTAGACTACTGGTCTAAAGGGAATGCCTCCCTAACTTGCAGAACCTTAAGCTCTAAAACAAGGCAAGGTAAAATTGTGAGGTTGTTGAAATGATATCAGGGCCAAGAGGTTTTCTCTGACTCTGGAAACTGTGTTGTAATTCCCTAGGAAATGCCTTCGAGGAATTAAACTGGTGCATATGGAAAATCAAGCATAATCCTAGGTTCTCAAGGGAACAAATGCATACTCATAACTTAATCCTTTCAATATAGAAACCATTTATAGACACATAAATACACACATGCATCCATTATTTCCAATTCAAAGAACAAGGAATGAAAACACTTATCAGAACCATAAGGTGTGATGTGACTACTGAAAGGGGTGCTTGTTTCCACCCAACCATAGGCTCAGTCACTCCTAATGACTTTACCATTGGCCACCCCTGATCTTAGACCATGATTCTTTGAGATTCAATCTCTTTCTTCCAGCTCAATGGAAGTTAGGGACAAAGGTTACTCTCCTTCTCCCAATACAGAAATAGATAGGGATGAAGGTTACTCTCCTCCTCCCGGTTCAGTCTCTATTTTCTAGGATCAAAACTCAATCCAATTTTTCTCAGTCCTTCCTCAGACCTGAGATCTTAGGCTCACATCTTTGCACTCATTACAGGTCTTCCTCTGCCCACCATGCTTCCTTTCTTTCCTTCCTCAACAAGATTGCATGTGGATCAAATTACTAGTCTGTGTTTAGGTCTGGAAGCCTTACAGATGTGCGATCTGACCCATCCCCTCATTAACTCTTGAGGAGGTCTTCCCACCTACCAGCCTGACTGTAATTCATTACTGGATTAGAAGGTTGTTCTGATCCTAAGAAATTAAATCCAACAAAGTATTGGTTCAGTGGAGGATTCCTAGTCCCCTCCACTACCTTTTCATAGCATTCATGGTCTCTTCTTAGCACATCCCATTTCCAACAGTCATGCAACACGTATCCATTTTCTATTAAAATAACAGAATTAATTTTCATCGACCTTTTATACAAAGGTCCATTAAATCAAACATTCACACCTTTGAGTTTTCCATAGTTCCTTGGCCAATATAGTTATAATTGCAAACTTTGGGGAAGCAGGGTGTTACAATTCCCTCCCCCTTAAAGGAACATCATTCTCGATGTTCTATCTGTCAACATGATATGTATATACAAGAGTAAAAAAAATCGAATATGCATGCCTCATGGCATCCTTCATTTCCCACGTAGCCTCATCTGGGCCAAAGTGTTTCCACTACACCTTGACCTATGCAATGGTTCGGTTCTTGAGTGAGGTTTCTTTCCTGTCTAGTATGCACTAGGGTTCTGGCAGGAATTATATTATTAGAATCATGTACATATTTCTTCAATAATGAAACATGGAAAACATTATGTGCCTTTACTGTGGGAGGGAGTGCTATCCTATAGGCTACAAGTCCCACTCTATGTAAGACCTCAAAGGGTCCACAATACCGAGGTGCGAGCTTGGCACAAGCTCCCATTCTCAGGGAACTCTTTCTAGGCCTAACTTTGAGATAGACATGGTCTCCTATATTGAATTCTCTAGGAGTTCTCTTTCTATCGACATAACATTTCTGTCTATCCTGAGCAATCTTCAAATTTTTCTTTATCTGAATCACTTGTTGTTCCATTTCTTTCAACATGTCAGGTCCGATGGTAGTTCTATCCATTGGATTACTCCAGCTGATTAGAATTTTTCACTATCTATCGTAGAGGGCTTCAAAAGGGCTCATCTTCAGGGATTCTTGATAACCATTGTTGTATGCAAACTCCACCAATGGTAGGTAGTCTTTCCACTTCTTAGGCTGATGCATTACATGCATCCTTAGCATGTCTTCTAATATTTGGTTTACTCTTTCTATTTGTCCATCTGTTTGAGGGTGATAGGCTGTGTTGAACAACAATTTAGTCTCAAAACCAACCATTAAGGATTTCTAAAAGATTGAATTAAATTTGGTGTCTCTGTCAGATACAATTTCCCTAGGCATGTCATGTAGTCTGAATATCTCCTTCATCAAGTTGTTGGCAATATTTATCACCTTGCAAGTTGACTTGACAAGAATGAAGTGAGCAGACTTACTCAGTTTTTCCACCACGAACATGATGACATCATTTTTCTTGGTTGAGTTTTGTAATCCGATGATGAAATCCATGGAGATAATTTCCCATTTCCATTCTGGGAACGGTAGGGGTTGTAAAAACTCAGTTGGGTATCAGTGTTCTTCCTTAAGTTGTTGGCATTCTAGGCACTTAGCTAGATAGTCAGCTATGTCTTTCTTCAATCCAGGCCAATAGAATTGTTTCCCAGCTGTCGTGATCATTTTATGATATCTTGGGTGACCAGTATATGGTCTCTTGTGTAGTTCATCCATTATGAACCTCTTCAAGTTGTCACAGTTTGGAATATATAATCTATTTCTGTAGGTCAGTAGACCTTTGTCAAGAATATGGTAGCCTTCATACTTTATCCCTGTGGGATCTTGCCTTAGGTATGAGGTTATGGTCTTGAATACTGCATTTGTTTCTTGTGCATTCCTGACTCTTTCCATGACATCTTTTTCATAGGTACTTACCACTGCCAGATGAATCATTTTTATACTTCTGCTATGGGCATCAATCACCCTATTTTCCTTTCCTTTGATCTGTTTGATTTCGAAATCAAACTCACTAAGGAGAGCCATCCACCGAGCTTGCCTTGAATTGAGTTTTGGTTGATCAAACAGATGCCTCAACCCACAATGGTCAGTCATAAGCACAAATATCCTACCCAAGAGGTAATGCCTCCACATTTTTAAAGCATGTACTATGGCATCCAACTCTAGGTCATGGGTCACATAGTTGATTTCATGCTCATTCAATTTCCTGGACGCGTAGCAAATTACACGTCCCTCTTGCATAAGGACTCCTCCGAGCCCTTCCTTGCAGGCATTTGTACACATGAGGAAATCATTATTGGTGTCTACAATCTTCATCATGGGTGCATGGGTCAGGAGGTTTTTCAGTTCTTGAAATCTTTCTTCACATTCTAAGGTCCAAGTGAATTTAACCCCCTTTTTCTGAAGGGCAATGATTGGACAACCAATCTTGGAAAACCATTTTATGAACCTTCTATAGTATCTTGCTAAGCCCATGAAGGATATGATATTAGATACATCCTTTGGGGTAGGCTACTCCATAATAGATCTTATCTTGTCAGGGTCTACTTCCACCCCTTCTTTAGAAATAACATGGCCTAAGTAATGGACTTGCTTCTGGAAAAAGTCGCACTTGCTACACTTAGCATAGAGCTGATGCTCTCTTAGTACTTGAAGTACGATTCTAAGATGTTCTCTGTGCTCCTGTTTGTTCTGGGAATAGATTAGGATATCATCAATGAAAACCAATACAAATTTGTCCAAAAATTTGTTGAGTACATTATTCATTAAGAACATAAAAGTGGTGGGGGCATTGGTTAACCCAAATGGCACCACCACAAATTCATAGTGACCATACCTCATCCTGAAGGTTGTTTTGTGGATGTATTCATACTTAATTTGGACTTGATGGTATCCAGACCTTACATCAATCTTCGAGAAAATGGAATCACCTCCCAATTGGTCGAACAAATCATCGATTCTTGGTAAGGGGTACTTGTTCTTTATGGTTGTCTTATTGAGTTTCCTATATTCTATGCACAGTTGGAGTGTGCCATCTTTCTTTTTCACAAACAAGACGGGTGCTCCCCATGGAGATACACTGGGTTGGATGTAACCTTTTTCTATCATCTCCTTTATTTATAGCTTGATCTCAACAATCTCTAGCATACTCATCCTATAGGGCGTTCTAGATGCTGGCACTGCTCCTGGTGAAAGTTCTATCGAGAAGTCAATGTCCCTTCTTGAAGGTAGACCCGGTACCTATTATGGGAACACGTCTTTGTATTATCTTAATACGGGGTTGTCCTCTAGGTTCGGTTTGTCATCCTCGACAAATTCCAACACCTGTATTTCATATAAAGGATACCCCTTTTTGCAATATTTTTTTCATTTGAAGGGATGATATTTGTCTCACTGAGACAAGCTTCTGAATCCCTTGGAGGGTTATATTTCTCCCTTCTTTATTTACATATTCTAAATTTTTATGGTAACAATCCAACTTAGTTTTATAAGCAAACAATCAATCCATACCAATAAACAAGTCATAAGATCCCAGGGGAAGTATATTAAGGGTCGCTCGGATGGGCAATCCATCCATGATGAATTGGCAAGCCGGTATGACCTCTACTACTTTTCTTTTGGTCCCAGTGGCTATTTGTACCAACCACGGCTTAACATGTCTAAATGGTTGCAGTTTACACTTATCAACAGTCTAAGGGGCCACATAGCTCAAATTATAACCAGGGTCAATTCAAATAGAAACTAAATGGTTGGCGAACATACCTTCCATCTCCACCACTGAAGCTTGGTGGCCAGCTTGATTATTGTCCAAGGCTACATAAATTCATGGCATGCTCCTAGCCGCATCATTGATGTTGGTAGCTTCTTGGATATTGTAGACTCTCCTACTATTCTGTTTCATGTGTGGACAATCCCTTAGCCGATGATCTTCTCCACAACCCCATCATTTTAAGGGTTCTTTCTTTGGGTTATTAGTATTTCCCGGGACTGCCTCAAACGGTTTATTTCCACTCTGAGAGGGGAAATTTTGCTAATACACACTTCTAGTAGGAAGGTTCATCCTAGAACCCTTCCCATAGTTCCTAAATATTGAGAATTTAAACCCCTTCTTCTTGAGTCCTGAACTACTCTTCTTCTTCCAGTCCTCATGAGGTCATGTCTTACTCCCAAACTATTCATAACAATACCTCACCTTCCGAATATTTTCTTCTAAGGTCTTTGGCCCATCAAACTCGATCCTGTCTCAGTAGGTCTGAGGAAACCCACTAATAAATCACTTCATTTTTACCTTTTCATCCTTTATGTAGGGTACATACCTCAGTAGCTCAAGGAATTTATTGACATATTCATCTATGGTGAGTTTCCCCAGCCTGAGTTCATAGAACTCCTTAGTTTTCCCATCCATGTATTTCTCTGACAGATACTACTTCCTGAAGTATTTCTCGAACTGTTTCCATGACAATTCCTTCTCGTGGACTCCTTTCACATTCCTAAGGTCTTCCCACCAAATGGAATCCTTTCCATTTAGGTTGAATATAGTTATTCAAGCCTTCAAGTTTTTTGAGTAGTCGTGGACTCTGAAGTACTTCTTTAAAACAAGCAGCCAAGCTTCAGCCTCTTCCCCTTTCTTAATATCTCCATCAAAAGAGGGTGGTTTTGCCTTCTTGAACACTTCAAGATCACAACATTTGGAATGCTTTCGCTTCTTTCCTTTCCCTTGAGAATGTGAGGTAGTTTTTCTACTAGAATATCCCTCAGAGTTGCCATCTTCCTTTACAGAGGACTCTCCCGATGAGTGTCCCCTGCCTCCAGGTTGGGCCTTCTTCGAGGTACTTCTCCTAGTATGGTCACTTTTGGGTCCATGTTTTAAGATCTCAGATGGACTTTGACTTCTCCTCACATGTCGTCGGTTCACATGGCTGGTTGTGGGTTCATGCTGCAGCTGCCTCTGTATGTTGGATAAGCTCTGCAACAAGACTGCATTAATTTTTGTTTATTTTTCTTTCTCCTTTATCAATCTCTCATTGTCATCCTTGCAACTTTGTAATTCATCCTTGAGGCTCCTTACAGTTTCATCCAGATCCGGAGGGGTTTCCACCACCTTCCTTTCGTCAGATTCTTCATCTCTATTGTGGGAGCAATCCCCCACTTCATAACCCGTCACCATCCTTTAGAATTGAATTTTTCCCGTGATTTACTGACTGCTCGAGTGCTAAAAAAACACTTATTGTTAGCTAACAGTATATTAGTTTATGAACAATACACAGTTCAAATTTCTTAAAAGTACACACACAGTAGAAAGTTTCATTCTTTTCCTCAATAAAATTTTAACCAGACTCTTTTAAGAAAGAGGTAAGATAGGGTGTCTCTCTTAAAATTATTCTAAATATGGTTTTTAAGTGACTCGTCCATGATCCCAAGTAGGCCAAGTGTTGTAACCATGCTCTGATACCAATTTGTAACACACCCATTGTGGGGCGTAAAAATTTTGTTCTCATTAATTAATCAAATCCTCTATCCATGGTATCTAATTTGGAAATCGAGGCCTAGCCCCTCCTTCTTAAAGGAACATCACATAAGACCACGGGATATGATTGAACGCCAAGGCCACAGATGCCTATTTTAGTGCTTCAGAAGTTCGGGCTTCAGGAGTTTTTGATTCATCACACGTCAATTCCTCTGAACTCTGAAGTGGCAAAGTTCTGAACTGGAATGAAGGGATCAATGGTCCCTGCTCTCCCTCAATATCAATGACCCTCAATGAATTCGAGCCTCCATGCTTCGGTGGAATTCGAAGCACTTCCTCGCAAAACCTCAAAATTATTAATCCTCTGAAGTGCATCATTCAATGTCGCGTGTCCTCGGGGAGTTCGACGGTCCTGATTCACTTCGAAACTTTGGCGTTCAGGAGTCCCAGACGCTCACACAACCTTTCATCCCAAAATACTTTGTACCCATGGTTCTATATCAAGCACCACGCATCCGTTATAAATCAACGGCTTAGTTTAATTTCAGGACTTCGGCATTCGATATCTTCAGACATTTCTACAGCCTTTTTCTCCTAGAGAATTTTCTTCCAGAGTCAAGTATCATGCGCCATGCATCCTTACAAATCAACGGTCCCAGTTTACTCTGGGACTTCAGCGTTCGGGAGTTTCTACCTCTCTACACTCACTTTCTCCCAAAATGATTTCCCCCAAAGTTAACGATCTATCGACGCGAGTCTCCCATGAATCGACGACTACAAATCACTTTGGCTATTTGGGCTTCGGGAGTTTCAAATACTCCAATGCCTCTCTCCTCCGAAGTATCTATCTCCCTAAATGGAATATCTACTGACACTTGTCCTCAACTAACGGACGGCTCAGATGAACTCCAACTCTCTAGCCTTTGGGAGTTCTTGTTCAACATATCCCCTTTTCTCCTAGAGTGATTTCACCTGAAGTCGACGATCTGTCGACATGTGTCTCCCATGGATCGACGACTGCAAATCACTTCGAATATTTGGGCTTCTGGAGGTTTAACCTATCCACAATATTTCTCTCTCGGAGCGATTACACCCGAATTCGACGATCTATCGACATGTGTCCTTTCTCTCAGATCGAACGTACAGAAGGACTCTGTTACTTCGCAGACTTCCAAAGGAACTCACGGCTATCCACCTAGCAATGTTTCTAGGCCTGACGGTCATGATCCAGCCAATACTGATGTATTCTTTGATCGACGGTTCTCAGTGATTGTAGGGCCCCAACATGCACACTCTTTATCAGAGAGCTCAACCTCTGCAATATGAAAAGTAATCACCTAACTTGGTCTAACCAGAGTCGTTGATCTTCCAACCCGACAAGATCAACAACGTTGGTGAATTGTGTGTCATGAACTAGCGCGTCTACTAATTTCACCTTCGCGCTCCAGAATGATTCCCCACCATCGATCTCCATTCACAGATCGACAGTTCACAGTGATTGTGGGTTCCAACCTCTGAAATATGGGAAGTGCTTTCCCAACTCTAATCTAATCTTGTTCATTGATCTTCTATTCCCAATGAGATCAATGACGTTGGTTGATTGCGGACCGTGAACTAGCATGTATGCTAATTTTACCTTCTCACTTTGCAATGATTCCCAACCATCAATTTAATCGAGCGACTGGTGTTTGATTCGTTAACTCCAGTGGGTATTTGATTCGATATGATGACCAGGATGGATTCTCCTCTTGTTAAACGAATTTCATCCATCTCCGCTGTCAGATTCTTAAGTCATCTATGGTTCTTGTTACTCCAGTAGTTTGGATCATTTGACTATCGTGAAATTTGACATCTCATAGCTTGAGCTCCTGAGGTTCCGAAACCTTCATGAGCTAACTCCCTTAGCGCAGGGTTCCTATACCCAGGTCACATGGGCCTTCAGATGACTCTTGGGCTATTAAACCTACTCTTAGTCAGGTTTTTGGTTAAGGACTTAGGCATGAGTTCAAAGTCTTTTAGACTACTAGTCTGAATGGAACACCTCCCTAACTTCCAGAACCTTAAGCTCTGAAACAGGGAAAGGTAAAACTATGAGGTTGCCAAAACGGTAACAGTGCCAAGAGGTTTTCTCTGACTCTGGAACTGTGTTGTAATTCCCTAGGAAATGCCTTCGAGGAATTAAACTAGCGCATATGGAAAATCAAGCATAAGCCTAAGTTCTCAAGGGAACAAATGCATACTCATAACTTAATCATTTCAATACATAAACCATTTATAGACACATAAATACATGCATGCATCCATTATTTCCAATTCAAATCACAAGGCATGAAAACACTTATCAGAACCATAAGGAGTGATGCGACTGCTGAAAGGGGTGCTTGTTTCCACCCAACCATAGGCTCAGTCACTCCTAATGGCTTTACCACTGGCCACCTTTGACCT
>JASDQU010885069.1:48858-64126 GCA_032191745.1 Picea mariana
CCTCCTCTCAGCTCAGTCTCTATTTTCTGGGATCAGAACTCACTCCAATGTTTCTCATTCCTTCCTCAGACCCGAGAGCTTAGTCTCTTGTCTCTGCACTCGTCACAGGTATTCCTCTACCCACCATGCTTCTTCTCTTTCCTTCCTCAGCAAGATTGCATGTGGCTCAAATTCCTAGTCTATGGTCAGGTCTAGAAGCCTTACAGATGAGCGGTCTACCCCATCCCTTCATTAACTCTCGAGGAGGTCTTCCCACCTACCAGCATGACTGTAATTCATTTCTGGGTCAGAGGGTTTTTCTATTCCTGAGCAATTAAATCCATCAAAGTACTGGTTTGGTAGAGGTTAACGCAACCTTCTTGGTCCCCTCCACCACCTCTTCATAGCATTTGTGGTCTCTTCTTAGCACATCCCCTTTCTAGCAGCCATGCAACATGTATCCATTTTCTATTAAAACAACAAAATTTACATTCATTGACCTTTTATACAAAGGTCCATTAAATCAAACATTCACACCTTTGAGTTTGTCATAGTTCCTTGGGAAATATAGTTATAATTACAAATTGGGAGAAACAAGGTGTTACATAGATAATTAATGTAAAAGATAATTAATCTAGTTATTATTAATTATATTGTGAGTCAGAGAGGTCGGCCCTTTTGTGCCAATAGGCACTTATGTTGACAGGTCTACTCTAATATAAGTAAAGGTGAATTCCCCATTGAGGAATCGTATCTTAAGTGTGAGTTTGGAAATTTCAGCAAGTACATCTTCTTGGGAAAAGTGCGCACCTCTCTTGGGCACTAGTCTTCTAGGGTTTTTAAGCACCCTTTTGTGTGCTAGGTTTTCTTGGTGGCATAGGTTTTTCTCTTGAAGAATATAGCAAAGGATTGGCTTGGTTTTCTTCCCTTGTTGAGAAGGGTTTCCCAGGATACCTCTTGTGTACTTTTGCATGGTGTTTCTTCTTGTGATCTTGGTTGCTGCAACAAAATTGTTTATGTTTTAAGTAAAATGATAAAATGGAATGAAATTCATTCTTAAACATTTCCTATTGAAAAATCAACACATGTTATCTTATTACTTACTGATAATTTCATGAGAATATGAGTGATAAATTCAAGAGACTTTAAATAAAAAATTCCTACATGAAGTTTCTACAAGAATTGTAACAGTTCTATAAGCACTGTAATAGTCCTACAAGATGACTAAAATAGTCCTAGAAAGTTTGCAAAAGTATTCAAATTCATAGACAAAGTTAGACTAAAAATATAATGAGACGCACATGAATTTTTAGACTTCAGAAGATACCCTTGAGCATCCCAATAGGCTTCCAACCCTTTTAATAGGAAACTTGTTGAAGAGAACAATCACTAATAGTCTAAACAAAAATCAGAGGTCACTATGCATGGCTATCTAATATTTCAAGAGAAATAAAAGACTAACTGATATCACACTAACATGCAAGAAAAAGAGAAATTACGATAGGGTCCTTGAGCCCTCTTGAGTGGGCCTTACCCAAGTAGCACAAGGAAACTTAAAAAATATAATAAGATAAGAAATAAGACATATTTATTTCATCAAAATAAGTTGTACATCAAGAGCAGAGCTCCAAGTATTCAACAAAAAGCTTCCTTAACAAAACTTAACACAGTATTCAAATTTTTGTATGTCCCTTCTCCTTACACTAGAGGCCTATTTATACACTTTGGAATTTGACCTCTTCCCTTGGATTGAGGAGGAAATAGGGGAACAATATATCTTGGTCAATCTCCTCTGATTTGCAAACTTCTGCTTGTAAGGAGTGATCATTAGTAAACCGGTAGCGCTTTGGAGGTAGGTGGGGGAAAGGGTCCCTTGAATATTGGGATCTCCCTTTCCTTAAGGGGGTTTGACCTATTTGATTAATTCTACACACATCCTTGTTCATATACATTATATAAAAAATATACCATACACATAAAATTTCATCTCAAAAACTATTCATTTAAGCAACATACAAAAGTACCCATGACTGCTATTAAACATGGTCAAATAAAAGAAATTATTAGTCATATCAAGGTCAAAATGTGTCTATTATGGGCCTTCTATATAGGAAATCTCCCATCATCACCCCCCAACTGAAATCTTGCACATCCTTGTGCAAAAAAAATTTGTCTTTATTCTCTCACCGTTGTTTTTGTTGTCCATTGATTTTTTGTCCACTGCTAGCTTGTTGCTCTATATCTTGATGTTGCTACCCAGTATAATTTTTTTGTCTATTGGAATTCTTATGACTATGCTCCTGCCTTATATCCAATGCTACATATCTGGTGGTGGACTGTTGCTCGTGGTACCCCTTGGCCTTTACTATATTTTCCCATTCCTCCTCTTCCCTTTCCTTGTCGATGTCAACCATTGGTGCTATAGGAAGAAGGAGATGAGGGTTCATTATTAGTCCAATCCACCTTGTTTTAAATTTCCTTAGTGCCTCTTTGTACCAAGTTGTTATGGTGAGAGTAATTTGTAGAGCATTGGGAGAGTGGGGTTCTCTAATATGCAAGTTGTGAGGTAAGGAGTGCCTCAATGTATCATCCAGATGAGTTATTGGTTCTAATTCCTTGGATTTCCATATTGGAATTATTTCTTTATCTGTGGAGAGGTTGTTTTGGATTGCTATGGCATCTCCTACACTTGTTGCTTCAAATCTAATCCATAATGGGATCTAAAATTCACCCTCCTTATACTTTTTCATCTATCCTTCCCTCATCTCTTTGTGTCTTAACCAGGATGCAAGGGACATATTATGAACATCCCCTACATATGGATTTGGGTTCCATTTGTAGGATTGCAGGAGAATGATATTGTGCAGGTAGAACTCACACATATTTTCCCTTTCTTCGATGTTACAGTCTTGGTAGGAATCTAGTAAATCTTTGGGTGTGTCGAGTTTATATCTTACTAGTTGGGACAAATGTGCAATTTGATTCTTGTGACATTGCTCCTTGAGGAACAAGGCATATACCTTAGCAAGTTGCTTGCACTCCAATATATCTAGGGAGACTTTGGCTATGGTATTTACTAAAGATTCCACGATCTCTATTATTTCATTCCTTTTAGCTAACTCTTTATTTTCTTCACTCAATGTTTGTTTTAGTTTCTGATTTTCCACCTTTAGTTTCTTACTGTATTCAATTTTCTACATGGTCATTATCTGAAATTTCTCTTGCATGTGTTGAATTTATCTCTCCATCTCTCTAGGGTTTTTTCCATTCTACTTTCCTTTGTTTCTTTCTCCAATCCTCTTCCATTTTGTAGCTTCAACCGTAGTTTTCTCCAATTCTATCAGGTTTGAAATAAAATTGACATTTCTAAGTGAGGTTTGAAAGACTCGTACCTACTGGCACAAAGAGATATCGATATAATTTACATTTCTAAGTGAGGTTTGAAAGAAAATTAATCTAAAGTTGGAGAAAGTTACTAGCTTGAGATGTCACCAACTATATATCTTTTCTTTCTTTCCTAGGGCCTATTCTTTTTGTATCTCCCAACATATTCTTGAACTCATGATCTCCACTCTTGTAAATGCAATAGATCAATAATGCCATTCCACCACAATTAAAGTATGTCCAATCTTATAATTTTTTTGGATAATATGTTTCTCCCTATGGATTATTACACATGATGGTATGACATTGCAAATCATCACACTCTCCAAGTTTTAAATACTTTTGTGTTCTCAGCTTATCAAAGATTTGAGAAAAATAACTAGAAATCGTGTAACTAAAACCAATGTAATGTTGTGAACACGAATGCTGAAGTTTTTTTTATTTGTTGTCTCTCATACATATATATGAATAAACAATTGCAAATTTATAGGTATGCACCAACGCCATAGTCAAATCTTAGTTAATTTTTGTAATTTCAATTACAAAACTTCTTTCATCCAAACAATTACAAATTTCGGCAACGCCATACACAAATATGACTAAACAATTGTAAATTATAGGAGGGTCATAGTATTTTTAGGTGATTTTTGTAATTCAATAAGGAAGCATCATAGCTAATATTTATATATTTTTTGTAATTCAATAAGGAAGCTTCTTTCATTCTTGTATCCAAAGGTGTACAAGAGCAGAATCACCATAATGTGAAACAAAAAAAAGTGAGATATGTGATACCTTGCTCTGTTTCTAACAATGAGGATCATTCTAATTCAATTTCCATAACCTCATAAACCAAAACATTCTTCTTTTGAATGTGAACCAATGTATCACATTTTTAAAAATATCAAATATTTTTTTTAGTAAATAAAAGTTTGTATTTCCTTAAAGTATTATCAAAATAGTATACAAACCTGTCCTTCCATACATATGAAAACCAGAACATGGGGCACTCTCTTAAATGTTTGCTTAAGTCTGTAAAAAGCTCATTTTTTTTTTCTTTGTTAATTTGTGCGGGACCTGTTGGCTACGCGATTAACCTGTGGCTTGAGAAATCGCGACTCAAGGGCAACTAAGCAGTCAAAATCACCCGGGGATCGCACCCAGCCTGAGCCACACCAACCCTTAACATGGTTGGATTTTTTGTCCCCGCAGGTTTCGAACCGGTGACTTTAACATCACTGAGTGGCTTAACAACACACTCCGTCACCGACTGTCCTACAACTCGGGGATGTAAAAAGCTCAAATATTAATTAAAGAACAACATCATAATTAAATTCAAAGACCAAATATATAAAACAATAACAGTGCTTAGACTTAGAATCATTAACTTCATTTTGTGATTTTCTTTTCCTTTTCCTTTTCCTTTGTCTAAAGGAAAATATTGAAAATTTTCATTCCTTTTAGTGAAAGGAAAGCATAAGAATATTTAATTAATTATTCATTGTTTTTTTTTTCAAAAAAAGATAATAATAACATTATATTATATGACACTTTAAAGATTACAAAACCATTAAAATCAAAATTTATTAAAATTATTGAAAATTCAATTAATTTCCCAAATTTCTAATATTATTAAGGAACTGAAAATAGATATAAAAATGTATTTCTAATATACCTGCGCTGGGTTAGCTCATCACTTCCCTCTACTGGGGATTTCATCACCTCCCTCTACTAGGGATCACATCACGTCCCTCTACTAGGGATGACATCACCTCCCTCTACTGTGGATCATATCACTTCCCTCTACTGGGGATCACATCACTTCCCTCTACTGGGGATCACATCACTTCCCTCTATGGGAGATCGCATCACCTCCCTCTACTAGGGATCACAACACCTCCCTCTATTGGGGATCACATCACTTTCCTCTACTGAGCATCACATCACCTCCCTCTATTGGAGAAAACAATCACATTTCACTATTGGAGAAGTCTTTCTGGATCACTCCAAGCTTGTCTCTAAAATACTCGAACTTGACTCTAGACAAGGGCTTGGTCAATACATATGCTACCTGCTTGTTGGTAGAAATATACTGCAGTCTTACTACTCCATTTTCTACCATGTCCCAGTCATAGTGGTATTTGATATCAATATGCTTGGACTTGTCGTGACACTTTGGGTTCACTAAAAACTTTATGCAACTCTAGTTTCCATAAAATATATAGGTTTCCTTTAACTTGAGATCAAACAATTCTATGATAAACTTCTAAAATCACACTGCTTCGCCACAAGCTGACCATGCTGCCACATACTATGCTTCTGTGGAACTACGTGCCATATAGGTCTACTTCTCACTCAGTCACAAGATCACAACTCATCCCATACTAAATAAATATCCAGATGTACTTTTCTAGTCTGTGACACTGTCTGCCTAATATGAATCTACAATCTTATCTCACACTCCAAGATATATCTGGGTCGATAGTCGATTGTACCTTTTAGGTACCTCATCACATCTTTTTCCATAATAAGGTGAACATGTCTTTCACCGAAAAACATATATATGTCCTCGTTTTCTTCGAACCAAATATCCACATCACATTGTACCAACTTGGTACACTTGCTCAACTGTAATTCAATCTGCACAATCATGTGTTGGCTCTATGTGTTTTCTGCAAAGCACTATTTGTCTCACTGTTAGAGAGTGTATCCTATACTCTCTTTGCAATTTGTTCCTTTTGGAACTGGGACTCTGTTCCTACAACTGCTCTTTCTGAAGCTGAGAATGTATGTTCCATTCTCACTGTATTTGTTGAACTCTAAGAGTAACTCCTCTATACTCTAGATGTAACTCAATATTCTATTGTAGTCATGTCTCAATGGATCGACTCATGTAATACACCAACTATCACTGGAGATAACTCAATACCAAATATAGGGATTTTCATACCTACTCCCTTTGATTACTGGAGAAACTGTCTCATCATAGTCTTCTCCCTCTTGCTGGGAGAATCCTCTGGACACAAATCATGCTTTGTACATCTTTATAATGTTATGTGCAACATGATTTATCTTCTAGATCAATCTTGGAAGTCACCACTGACTTCCCTTATGGTCTCAAGGAAAAATCCATATCCCATTCCTTCTGACTGGATTCCTCCTCTATCACTGAAACAAGGGAATTTTCCCAGGATATTTCACATCTCCTAGAAGTCTCTAAAGCTATGATCTAGTCTTCTCAATTCATGACATCTGTCTTTCAGTCCTGGAAGACGTCTCTTTTTCCCATATGATCCTCTCTGATATTAGGCTCACGCTTAGTCTCCATCCTCCCTCTGAATATTGACTCCCTCTGAGTCTATATAATCTTTGGATCCATCTACTCCCTTTGATATGGCACATCAATTCTATATGGATTTACATCCTACAAAGTGTCATGGGACCATGTTGGTCTCTTCCTGGTTACTGCATTGATTCTGGGTAGGCCCTTCTAGATCTACTAACTCTTCATGATGATATGAAGAGTGATCAACTGTACCAGAGGGATTTATTATGTCATCTTTGGAGCCTTCTACTCCTCATGATCTGTCTTCATATGAGATGTTGTGTATCTAGCAAAAGTATCTTCTTCTTCTTCTTCTTATTCTTCTTCTTCTTCTTCTTCAATACATGGATGTTTATGATCATGTATACAACTTGGATAGTTTTCTCCATGTCTCATCTAATATGTGGCCTCTTGCAATCATTACTATAGCTCCCTTAAGGTTATCACCTATGACCTGCCCGAAACAAGAACAACAAGGGAGAGATACTAGACAAGAATAATACTCTTTATAATAATAATAAAAACAATAGTGAGAACAATCTTCATAGTATCTCCTTCAAAGCTATCCCTTGTGACTTTCATGAAACAAGGGTAAAAAGTAAGAAATACAATAATAAGGAATGAGAACAACACTCTTCTAGTGTTTTGATCAATCATTCCTCCATGATAAACTGGGAACAAAAATAGAAGTTTCTCCTAGAGGAGATGTTAGTTATATCTAATAAATGATTACAATAAGCAATTCTCTAAATAGTGCTCACATGCTACTAAGTATTCAATAATAAAACTTTTCAAATATTTCTATCACAACTATAGCATTTAGTAGTTATCAAACTTGATATGTGTAAATTTGAATCTTATCAATTTAATCAATCAAAACTGGAACCTGTAGTCTTGTCCTCAAGAATGAATGTGTTTCTTTTCTTCCGAGTCTCCTTCACTCAATATGACAAGTATTTTCTTCAACCTGTCCTCTGTACTAAGATAATGTGATTTCTTGACATAAAACTGAGTTGTAGAATAAACTTTATAATCTCAAACTTAATCATTCTAATACTTTGAATTTAATTTTGAACAATGATTAGTATGATAGTCATAACTTCAAAAGATCAAAATACAACCTAGATGTTCATAATATAACAACAATTCCATAACAAACTATAATGACCCCTCTATTACGACATCAAATGAGTACAATAGAGGTAAATATTTTTTTATTTTAATTTTTTACCTTTTTCAAACAATCGTTAGGACAAGTGATATGGGTCACAACATACATTAATAACTACACAGTCAATATCATCATATCACCACACAATCAAGAATCTAAATGCAACATCACTATTATTCAAGATCAACCATATCACATAAAGATAACATAAGGTGGCTACCCACCCAACCTATCCAGCAAGGTTAGGAACTCCAAGACATATAATCAACGCTCAAGTCCAGGATTCATCCAATTGATTTTGACCATTTAAGGTCTCAGGACTGGTGACTGTTTTGAAGAACAAGGAGATATCTAGTTCGCTTAACCAGAATCATACTCTGAAATTTGTGACTAAATCAACAACAATACTCATCATAATTATTTTAAACACAGAGTATAATCTACTACGATTAAACAATCACATGAATTGAGCAATAACATGTTATAACAATATCGTGAAGCATAACAAGAAATTCCATTTAATACACATTGTGTTCTACAGCCAGAAAGTACTACCTTTCCATACAATACACATGCTAATCTTAACGGAAAATAATCAATTTCATTTCAAGTTTAGACTCACAAATTTCATTTAATTCAACCTGTAATTAGAAATGTCAACAACAATTCTTAATTACTAAAAGATAGGTCATAATTCCAAAAATATAAAAACAATCATAATATGCTTACCTAACATGATTTCGTAATATGTATCTTGGTTTGTACAACTTAAAATCTTATCTCATCTCCGATGTAAGTTGTCCTATATCAAATGCATTGTTATCACATAAAATTTGTTAAAATCGTCAATATCATAGGCACCAAAATCCTAAGTTTTCAATGCAACTTACTTCCCAATTAAGTCTCACTCTAAAAGCATCCTTAAATCTATAATTTAAAAATATTAACGAATATCATAAAATATTATCTCTTATACGATAATGAAAAGATATCTTAAGTTAAAATGATATTTAACTCTTAACAAAGTTTCTAAAAAACTATCACTCTATTTATTTAGTTATATAATAACCTTCAATATTCCCTCTAAAGTATCATCACTCCTTATCACTAAGAGTTTTCTATAATCATAATCCCAATTGGATATGCTCTAAAATTTTTAATACAGAATTTTCTAAGACCCTAAGTCTCCATTCATAAAAGTTACTTGAAATATTAAGTATTAAATGTTTTCTATAGAAGATTATTTAAAATTCCCATTATAATTCACCCTATGATTTCCTTAATTTCTTTTCACTCCTATCCAAGTGTTACTCTAGGTTCATTCACATGCTTACAAAGGTTCTCTTAAAGAATACCTATAACAAGGTATTCATAGATGGATACGTTTTTAAAAGTATCATTTACATTTTCCATCACATAATTACTAATCCTAAATCGTAGTAATACATCCATTATCAAGATAGTCAACTTATTAATATCAATAATACTGGTTATTAGTTTTCTTAATACCACTACATGCCATCCAATTACAACTCTTATTTTATTTCAAATTAAACTTTATAAACCAATCATCCAACTCTATAATACTTATCTTAGGGCTATATTGAATATGTTATGTTCCACTTGCTAAATAACAATTATGACAACACTATAATATCTTTCAATTAGTCAAAATTTTGATTCTTATCTATCTCAATATATTATAATAATAATAATAATAATTTATTTTTAAGGTCACGGCTAAGCCAGACACCAAATTGGTGTGTGAGACTTTCTTGTTTATGGGATAAGGGACCCCCTTTGCTTAGCGATTTGACTGGTAAAGTCTACGGAGATATACATACCCTACCCCCCTCTAGATTTGAACTTGTGACCTCTTAGAAGGAAACACATGTTCTTAACCATTAATTGTTAGCTAACATCGATCCACTTCTATTGAATCATACTATGCAGAGATTTATGCCCACTGGAAGGGTAAGGATTACACTATCATAATTAAGAATAAATTACTCATCACCCACTAAGGTAACTGGATACAGATAGGAAACCATGCCTCTCCAATTAGACAAGTCACAAATACAGAAATCAGGATTTGGAATTTACTCTGGCAGTGACTCTGAAAATTTAATTATCCAGATTTCTAAATAGAGATAAATATAGCATAACAAATTCAACTCAGGAAAATCAATTAAATACTGCATGCGACCATACCAATTCCCAATTCCGAAATTTGCTAAAACTACAACTATCCTAAATAATTTGAATTTCTAGACTGTAAGTTAAAAAGGAAGCGATCCCAAAAATTGTAATTTTGGGTCTATGCAAATAGTTGAAAACAACCACACGAAATGGGAATTCGGTTATCCTACTGCCTTTTGGAAGCAGAAGAAACATGAAGTCTCTCTTCCCTATAGAGAAGACTATCAAGGAAAGCCATGTAAAAGCAGAGCCATTCCAATGAATGCTGAATATCAAAAGCTATGTGCTGAAGAGATTATTGGTTTACTTGAAAAAGAACTTATTCGAGAATCTACTAGTCCCTGGAATTGTTATGGTTTTTATGTGAATAAACATTCAGAACAAATAAGAGGAGTCCCTAGACTAGTAGTGAATTATAAACCCTTGAATAAAGTCTTAGCTGATGATACATACCCTATTCCAAATAAAAGCAGTTTAGTCACCAGAATTGCAGGAGCCAAAATCTTCTCAAAATTTGACTTAAAGTCTAGATTTTGGCAAGTGGCTATTAAAGAAAAAGATAAATTCAAGACTGCTTTGAATGTTCCTGCTAGGCATTATGAATGGAATGTAATGCCTTTTGGGTTGAAGAATGCTCCTGCTAAATTTCAGAGGGTTATGGATGATACTCTCAAGCCTTACATTGATTGGCTTATTGTTTATATTGATGACATATTAGTGTTTTCTTCATCCATTGATCAGAATTTTAAGCATCTGAAAAAGCTTCTGCAAGTAATCCAACAAGCCGGCCTAGTCCTTTCAAAGAAAAAGATTGAGATTTTTCAAACACAGATAAAGTTTCTTGGCCACACCATTGACAATGGCCAGATAACTCTGCAAACTCATGCTATGGAATTTGCAGATAAGTTTCCAGACAAAATTCTTGACAAAACACAGCTGCAAAGATTTTTGGGTAGCCTTAATTACATAAGTCATTTTTATAAAAAGTGTGCCCATGACAGAAAGCTTATAAATGATAGACTAAAGAAAGATCCAAGCCCTTGGACAGAAGCTCATACTCAAGCCGTAAGGAATATCAAGGCAAAAACCAAAAAACTCCCAATTTTGCATATCTCTGATGATGAACTCCCTAAGATAGTGGAAACAAATGCCAGTAATATAGGATGGGGAGAAGTGCTGAAACAAGTTAGAGATAAAGGGAAAGAAGAAGTAATTAAATTTGCTTCTGGGCTATGGCAAGCAGTAGAAAAGAATTATTCTGCTCTGGATAAAGAAATTAAAGCTGCTCTAAATGCCATACATAAGTTTGAAATTTATTTAATTTACAAAAGATTTCTTTTAAGAACTGATGTTGCAGCAATGAATAAAGTCCTTAATAAAGACTTGAAAAATCCTGGTGATTCAAAATTTGCCAAATGGCAAGCTCTATTCAGCAATTTTGACTTCTCTATAGAGCATATTAAAGGATCAAAAAATTCTATTCCAAATTTCTTGAGTAGAGAACATTTGCAGAATTCTTGTCTATTGATCTCTGTACAGCTGAGAGATGGAATAGAAAGATTAATAGAAGTGCCTAATTCTCTACAATGGGAATCCTATTCAACAGGATGGGTGCCAAGATGGGAACTAAGAAGTACTGAAATTCTCTCTCAGACAACTCAAGTCCCATATTCCAATCTGGTGCCTGAAATCAGAGGAAGAAGAATATCAAATGTGTTGGCTCCCATAATCACTCTGTCAAATGAAAAGGCAATCCAAGCACAAAATTATCTAGCAGTATTCTTCCATGATATAGTTCAAATCTGGTATATAAGAGATGACCATCATCATCAAAAGTATTTTTGCCTGAACAGACCCAGATTATTATGTCATTGGCCCGAAAGAAATCCTGATATTATATTTCCAAAAACAAGTCTAAACTATCATAAATACAGGGACTCTTGGTGGGAATTTGTTCAACAAGAAGACTGTATAATGTTAGTTAAATTTGGAAGTATAAATTCTACAACTGCAGGAAGACCACCTATCTGGATTGCAAACTGGTGGAAAGACTTTGGTCTTAATAAAGGAGCAATAGATCATAACATCTTAAGTTCCTTCACGCATCTCTCAACTGTCCAAGATGTTTTTCGGCAAGGACCAAATGATGGAGAGATTCTACGTCTTTTCATTTTAAACCATTTTCAATGGGCAATCAAGTCAAAAATTATTCTCCAGATGATTAATGGATCACCTTTCATAGCTCGGAGAATCTATACAAAAGCTTTGGATACACTACATTATCATGAGAGATTTTCTAGTTTTATTGAAAATGATTAAATTTCTGGTTTCCGTAGGTTTACATATCAAAACTCCACTGTGTAAACTCACGTCTAAATGGTCGACAGTGGTGCCATTCGGGTTCCATGGGTTGTCGTCATTAAACTCCACTTTGTACATAAGTTTAGTCATGTCAAATAAAGAGAATCTTGGAAACTCGGAGCACTTCTCCGAATTTTGGTGAGGTTTGACCCACATTTCCAAAGATGCTCTACTGTTCAACATGTGATATGTCATATATTGTCTCTTTCTGGTCAGGGAATCTTGCATGATCACCCTGTCAGATCTACTTTCGGTCGATAGGAAATAAAATAAATAAATTGGTCAGAGATTCTTGCACGAATACATCCGCCAAATCCATAAAGTATGATTTAGTGGATGACATGCAGGACCATAAGTCTTGTCGAGTCCTAGCTTCATGATGATTCTTCCTTCACAAATTTGTATATAAGAAGGATGAGAGTTCATTATCAGGCATCGAAAGTTAGAGTGTGAGTCTAGAGTCTAGTTTTCTAAGCTTCCCTTCTGTCTGAAGCTTTGAGTCTTTCTGTGTGAAGAGTCTGTGAGTCAAGCGAAGAGCATCCTGCTGAGAGTCTGTAATCTATGCATCTGGCACAAAGATATTGTAATACCTGATGATTTTTATGCTCTGATGAATAAAAAGACTTCCGCATGTGTTTAAATCTCTGAAGCTTGTTTATTGTCTCTCTATTATGCGCACATTGTGATCTCATTTATTTGCCCATATTTGCATCCGTTGTTCTTTGGTACTGCTAGGACATAGTTCGCTCATCCAGTTAGTAAGGTTCCTCGTAGTGTGGTGGAAGACACTTGCCGAGCACTGGTAGTAAGTCCCGCAAAGGCATGGTGGCCGCTATAGGGCAGTGGTAGGTGCAGAGACTTGTCGTAAAGCCAGCTATAGGGTTCAAATAGAGCTACAACAGCCTGATGGACTTCGGGTGGTGAGGTTCAGAAGTTAAGCAGAGTAAAGCGGTTAACCCGACGATATTGGTTTTGACGGAAGTAGCAGAAACTGGAAGACCAGATGATGAGAGGAGATTGCGCATGAGACAGGAGATCCTGAGTCAAGCTTCATTCTCTGACAGAGGAGGCCCCTGACAGTTTACAAATGGTATCAGAGCCATGAGCTTCTTTTCAACCTAGGTATGATATCAGACTCATCATGATCTGATATGGCTATTCGCTCTTTGTTTTGTTCTCTGTATAAAATCTTTGTGTGGTTTTAAAAGAATCCAGTGCCATATCAAGAGTCTCGGGCTGTTTAAAGGCACAGTTTTCACTCTTGCGACACACTCTGAGCCGTATCAGTAGTCTCGGGTTGTTTAAAGGCACAGTTTCCACTATTGCGACTCCTTGAAAGATTTGCTAGTTTCTGCCTAAGCAGTCGGCCAGGAGCCTGTCTAATCTTCTTTCAAGAAGACATAAGACTAAACGCCTTGCTTTTCTGTGCAGAAATAGTAACATCTACTATGGATTCTAGATCTGTTTCATTTAGGGATGTCAAGAATGCTGAAGAAACAAGTACTTCTGGAAACGACTCTGTAAATAGCCTTGAGTCAATGTTTTCTTTTAATAGATCTCAGAGTATAAATCATGCAGACATAGAAGAAGTAGAAATAAATCCTCAGGCTGCATGGAAGTTACCGGCCATAAATCCGAGTAAARTGTATCAAGATTTAAACATGTTCCATCTCAAAGCAGTGACTAGAGTCTTTGTCAAAGAATCAATTAGTACTATACAATAGAACAATGATGTTACTCAGACTATTTCCCTATTAAATCCAAAGGAAATTCAAAAAGAAGCTAAGAGACATAAAACAAATTTCCTACACTTTGGATGCATCAGAATCGGGATAAATGCACTTGTACATAAAGGAATAGACGCCTATGTACTCTGCACAGTAAGGGATTTAACACATGATAAGTTTACCGATTCTCTGATAGGAGGGATTGTTGCCCCTCTTTCAAATGGACCAGTCTATTTTGACTGTTATCCAAATTTTTCTGTGTATACTTTTGATGAGACTCTTGCAGACATCCTAAAACTGCAAATCAGAACGACAGGGTTCAGTATGAATGCTAAAAGAACAAACATAGATGTCCAAGCCAAGGGATGTTTTCGACATACAAATACTATGTTTCCTGCTGTCTTACATTCCCCTAGTAAAGAGTCTTAGTCTAGCACTCTGGTCATAACAGATTCTTTAAATCAAAAAATGGAACCTTGTACTATAAAGTGGGAAAACTTTTCTTTTCCTACTAATTGGGTCATTGATACTCCAAAAATGCCTATACCAAGATCTATTACTTCAGCAAAAATAAAGGAAACTTCAGATTCTGCAGTTATTTCCTTTCCCCAAAGGAATTTTTCTAGGTCATTTTCTTGTACAGAACCCATTCCTCCTTCTCCTCCATCATTTTGTTTACATCCTTCTTTACAATCTTTGGCAAGCTAGGTGGGAAGAGTCCCTTTTGCAGTCAAATGCTTTGATTGTGGAGATTTAATTACTTTATCTACCCTTGCTGCATTTGAAGAAAATACAAAAGTCCAGTTTGAACATGAAAATCATCATCCAAGGACAAATCTACCTCCACCAAACTCTACTGCAAAAGATCAATTTCCACACCCCCAATGTTCTAACATTCCATTTCCGCATGATTCACATGTGTTGGTTATCCAAGATAACTTTTGTATAGAAATAAAATTGAGAAAAGAATCATCTTTCATTCCAAAAGATACTAGGAGGCCATCTTCCTCAGAAATCAAGAAATTTCCGTCTCTTTCCAAAGGATGCAAAAAAGATTTTGTAAAGATAGAATGGATGAAAGAAATTCTAAATTGGGATCTATTCTCCCATCCAGAAGCAAGAGAA
>JASDQU010885070.1:8914-21165 GCA_032191745.1 Picea mariana
CCTTCTCATCCCCGGTACAAACAATACATCACTCAAATGAAGTGGGATACATGAGTCTAGTTGAAGGGAAGTGGTTCCAGATCCCTTCACAACATATCTAGCATCGTCACCAAGTACAACATGTAACCGAGAACCCTTCTCTACTAGTTCAGTGAGATGCTCTCTATATCCAGTCATATGTCTGGAAGCACCACTATCAATCAACTAGATATTATTACTAGTAGGAATCGTACCTGAAGGGTTGAGATGAAGAAGAACTCCTCAGCGGGATTTGATCTGGTGTGAGGTGGATCTTCATCAATGTTGGCAGTGGTTGCATGCCTCCTTCCTTTCTTTCGTACAAGACAGTCTCTGGCATAATGACCATATTTATCACATCTGTAACACTGAACTTTTGACAAGTCTTTCTCCTTGTGCTCATGAGCCTAATGTGGCTTTCGTTTCTTCTGAAATCTTTCAGTACCTTTTCCTCTTCCTCTTTCTTTGCCTTTCCTTTCCTGAGAGGCAAGAGCATGACTCTCATCATGATGGGAACTATGTGCACCCCTCACTACAAGTCTTGTCTCCTCCTGAGTACAATCTGCCCATAAGCGATCAAACTTAGGCAATTTGGATCACCCACTGATACTCTGAATGAATGGCTCCCAATGACTTGGAAGAGCATTGAGAGTTAGCATTACCATCTCTCTTCCTGAGATGATCTCTCCTCTCCAATGGTGCCTAACTGATCTCTAATCTCAGCAATTTTCATGAAGAAAGTGGCAATTGTATTTGCCTTGGTCATTTTGATATTTTGAAGCTGGTGTTTCAAGGCAATGGCTCTGTTGGTATTCTTACTTTCAAACAACTTCTTCAAGGCACCAAACATCTCTTTGGCTATCTTCATTGGGGAGATGTGTGGAATAAGATGAGCTTTCACAGAGAAAATAATTATCTTTCTAGCCTTGGCGTCATTTTTCTTCCATTGAATTTTCTCTGATGCATCCACTGGTTCTAGTACAAATTCCTCTACAAACTTCATCAGATCACTCTCCTCTAGAATGATGAGTAATATTGATTTCCAGGAGTTGAAATTAGAGGCTCCATCAAGCCTATCTTCCATAGGAATGTTGCCCACAATGGCTACAGAAACCATAGAAACCCTAGGGCCGAAATTTTCCAAAAAATCCGAACTCTTCCAATTTGCAATCTAAAAGTTGCAGGTGATGCGTTGGACTAGGGCGCACTTCTCTGTGAAGAAATTAGGCCCAACGACCAAGGGAAGTGCTAAAACTAGCTTGACAGGAAAGGGGGGGGCGTTGCAGTCACAAGTGCAGTTGCAGAACTGCAGCAAGAAGGTGACAACTAGCATAAAAGTTGTTGGAGAAGCTTGTGCAATGGCTTCTTCAGGAACACTGCTCTAAAACCATGTTGAATTTTTATACTCGTTCAATTTGTTGACTTTCTTTTACATTTACAATATCATAAGCATCATCAAGCATAAACCATAACCATAAATTGCATCATATATATATCCAAGATCACAAGAAGATAACCATGCACAAGATCCACAAGATATATCCTGGGAAACCCTTCTTCTCAAGGGAGAAAAACCCAGCAGCAACCTTTCACTAGATAATAATTTGTCCAAGAGAAAATACCATAACCAAAGAAGAAGTGCGCTAGAACTCCAAGAAGCTAGCGCTACACAAGAGAGAAAGATAGTCCATGAGAGCACTACCCAAGAGAGAAAATGATCCAAGTGATATGACCACAAATAAGAGATAGCTCTCTCTATATATACAAGTCCAATGTGAACTTATCCTATCCAAAAGGTCTCTTCATCGAGGACGACTTTAGCTGTTTAGGTCTTCTACACAAGACGTTGGGCTTCTTCTTTTCTCTGGGCATCATAGTGAAAGACTGCATCAATATGTCACACATGGTTGCACCTAGTGTGGACGTCTTCATCTCTTCTAGGGGCTATGACCCACTAGAATAAGTCATTGTCATCGTCAAGGGCTGCTCCCTCATGATGTGTCCACTTGGTCAACTCCCAAGTGACATATCCACATGGTCTGCTCCCATGGGACATTGGGTGCCACCCAGGACAACTTGCCACTACTCTGACAAGTGTCATGCTCAACTCCGTCTCAGAGGAGCGTTCTCCAAGTCGACCCAGCCCGATATGGGGAGAAGATCAGGGGCGTCCCCACAGATCGACCCAGTCCATCCACCTGGAGAGAAGACCCATCTAAAGTCGACCCAGCCCAGCATAACCAAGGAGAAGACCCGCCTCAGGTCGACCCAGCTTAGTCCATCGGGGAGAAGACAGGGAGAAGGCACAGGTCGACCCAACTTAGTCCATCGGGGAGAAGACAGGGAGAAGGCACAGGTCGACCCAGCCCACTGCTCTGGGGAGAAGACCTGAAGAATGTCTCACGAAGCTGCAATCATCAACAGTAACAACCCATGCAAGGCTACCAACAACCTATAAACGAGAATCCTTCTCATGTAACTCAAAACCTCCAGCAACAGAAACAATTTGATCTAGGTCAATTCCCTTGTCCCAAGAGAATCCTGAAGCAATAGTAACATCATGGTCAACTCCCTTGTCTAAAAGAATCCAACAACCTTGTCCCTGTACTCTACAACACTCCCATTAACTACAAACATGGAATCAATCCCAAAATCATCCTCCATCAAGGTATCACACCTCTCCTCCTCAAGACAACTAGAAGGCTCACAAATGGAAGAAACCAATATAATATGACTAGCATATCTCCTATAGTCTGTATGCTAACCCTCATCGAAGATTTTGGCTCTCCTACATGCACTCGAGCCTCCTCAAAACTAGGAGGCTCATCTAGCCTCTCACTAGAACATAGAAGTGTTATTGGATCAATAAGTACCCTGTAAAGGCCACTCTCTCTCACCCCTCCAGCTAAAGTCCTAAGACTAGCTAAACTACAATCATTGATGGTGCACTATTGTCCCTCAAATTCAGCTCTCCATTGTCCAGCTATCTACAAGACACTAAAATAAGATTATTCTTCAAACTAGAAACAAACAAAACATTACTCAACTCAAGAACATCACTTGAAGGCATCTAGAAGGAAATGGAGCCAACTCCTCTCACAAGATAAGTAGCATCATCACCAAGCTCCACACTCATGCCTCCTTCTTGCTCCTGAAATACATTGAACAATGACTTGTCATATGTCATGTGTCTCAATGCTCCATTGTCCACATACCATCCAACACTAGACATAGTGTTAGAGGACAAACAAGAGGCCATGGAAAAGGCAATCTCAAACTGAGAGGGATCCTCCTCTACAACTGATACAGTGCTAGCTGCAACCTACTTCATACCCTTTCCCTTTTTCTTCAATGGACATTTGCTGGCACAATCTTCCATCTTGTGACATCAGAAACACATCTACTTACTCAAGTCCATCTTTCCTGTATCTGATCCTTCCTTCTTCTTCTAGACTTTTTTGCTACCCTTCTTCATTTTCCCAACAAGACCAATCACATCTACTTCCCCTTTTTTCTGTAAATAAGACTACGATCTGATTTCTTCCTCTGCAAAATCAACCCAAAGCTTTGGAAACTTCGACAAGGTCTCTTGAGCAAAAACACCTTGAACAAAAGGATCCAAGAAGGAACAAGTCCATTCAAAACACTGGACACCAAATTCTAAGTTTACATCTTTGTTCCAATGGCGATTGTTACCACCCAAAGTCGCACTTAAGTTATAAATCCCTATTAACAAGTGCAATCCTAGAGAGAACTCAAAATGGCTATCCACTATTACTGCAACAGCTCCTCTCTATCTAGGCCAACTCTCCTCCAGCACAAGGGGGGTATCCCCAAGTAAGATGTAAGATAACCTTTAGCAGAGACGGGATGGTCGACCAAGACCAATGCCAATCGAAAGGTTAATGGAGTCAAGGATCTATGAAAAAGAGGGTTTGAATACTATGGTTAAGACATAGTCAAGCCATACACTAATGTGCCATCACTAGTCCAAATAGATTTTGAAGTTATACAAGGATAAGTGAGAGTCCTTGTCAAGATGCACCATCACAACCATGAATTACAGCCAAAAAAATAGTGTGCAACCATAAACAGAGAAAGAACAGCTATAACATAAAATCATAAGTAAAGAGGACTAAGTAGAACAGCCTTCTAAAGAATGAACAATCCAACAACACATCACATCTTCAATTACAATCCCATAAGATCAAATGAGCCATTAACATGTGCACAACCAATCTGAAACCACAGCAAAAAAAATTCCCAACATCTAGGTTATATCAAGGACTAAGGAGGGATTACAACCTCAACCCTAATTATAGAAATTTATAAACCTCGAATTTTTTAATGCAAAACAGAAATTACAATCCCTCTTTATGCAGTTCTTAACATGCTTTGTGTGGCTTCTTCTGTTCTCACAAATCTGGGAAATTTATAATTCCATGCAGTGCCCCCCTGAAAATTAGGTATGTAAATTGACCCATTCTTGAGAAATATGGGCATTTTATAGGTCCCAATCCATCTAATATTCAATTAACTTACCTTGGTTAAGGCTTTGCCATTGTAGCTCAGAATCAAACTACCATCTTTTAGTCATACAGAAATTATGGGTGCAAGAAGAGTTGTGAAGTCTGAAGTGTTGGTCATGATTGCATTTAACCGAGAAGACCAATGCTTGGTAATTCAATATAGTTTTCTACAATGTGGAGTTGGCTTGCTCCTGCACAGACAAGATGTTATGAAGTTTGACATTAAACAGGATGACAAAAATCATTTTTCTTAAGAATGGGAATTAAGTCAGTTAAAAAAATTGTCTCGATTGACTTAGGTGACTTTGCTGAATTTTCTTTTCTGCTGGATAATAGTTCTCTTTGATTGAGCATATCCCAAATATGATTCCCTCTTTTCCTGATCACAAACCTGCAATGATTTATGTTTCGAATGAATTCTATTGAAAAGTCGTGTTAATATTTTGTTTATATACTTTATTCCATTACCCTCCATTGGGTGTATAATAAAATTTCCCGGCTCTGCACATAATAAATGTTGGATTTGAACTAGAATGAATCCAATCGCAATGATATTTGAAATAGCATCAATGACTTCTCCACAAAGGTATAAAACTGTCTATAAGATTGATCACATTTCTTTGTCGATTTAAGGACTGACATTATCTATATAATCTGTCATTTGACTACCAGGGAACTGCTAAAGTGATCCTGTGCCAATTCCATTGCTAACCAATAGTTTTGATGAACAGAGAAATGTTTATTGAAGTTTAAGGAAAAACTCATACCATCTTCATCACTTTCTTCAATTTCACTAGTGCCATCTTCATTTTCTGAGTGGAAGCGCTTCAAAATGCCCAACATTTTCTGCTTTGTTTGATTTGCTGGCTCCATCTGACGGAACTCCTCCATGACATTGTCTCGCATAAAAGATTCTGTACAGCGAAGACTGTGTTTCTGCCAAAATTTTGAATAAGTACAATTGCAATCAGACATAATTGTATAAAAACGTTTTCTAAAAATAAAATACTTGTACTTCCACATATTTTTAGACAGAGTATTGTACTTTCTGAAAAAGGTTGACCTTAAAATAGTAGCCAAACACAGTCAACTTTCTTTGTTTTCTATGTTATTAACTATGACATCTAAGTGTTCTGTTAGCACTAGAAGTCGCCTTCAGATTGCATGGAAGGCAAGCCCAGTACCCATCAATTTATATGTCACAGGTTGGTTTTATGTGGGTGGAGGTCAATGGACAAAACTCAGAATCCGAATGATGTTCAACACAGAACTGGACAAGAAATGCACAGGGAAGTGAGGGCCACATTAACTTCAGTCGGTAAATTGAGTTAAAGCGAGAGCAGATGGAAGACTTAGTGAGGGAGGTGAACGAGACTGCTATGGGCATCAGGCCTTCCAGCAGCTCGAGGACGAAAAGCTCAACTCAAGAGCAATCTGGAGCCCAGGCTTCAGACACTGAAATATGGTGGCAAGCAACATAGTTACAGCAACAGGATGATCAAACCTCCATCATCCAGCAACTCCAACAACTCGACTGGATCTTCCATGCCCGAGCCATCCAGTGTAAGAGGGAAAAGACAACACAGGGAAATGAATAAAACTGATCACGATGCAGACATAATCAAACCTTCATTACAGCTACATAACGATCCTCGGCTGGATCATCCATACCCGAGTGTTTCAAACAATTTTTACAGACAAAATGAAAAGAAACAGGAAGCTAACTTCTATTAACATGAAAGTCTAAAATCGATTACATAACCAGAGAACAGCTCTGGCAGAATAAACATTACAGATGGGAGCTCTGCTCAACCAAAGACCCCTCCTTTTACCAAATAACAGAACTCCATACATATACTCAAAAATTTCGTAAACAACAGCAGAGGCATGCTCAAGCTTCCATGGCGTTGCGTCTTCTCAGTCAAACTGCACCCGCAGTGTCCTCTGCACACGCCTTCCTCTGTCAGACACGATCTAGGCTCTGCCATCCCTCTGAATCTCCTCGGTCAGACTGCTCATGCAGCTTGCTGTCAAACGCAATCTCGGACTGTCTGGGCTGACAGACTGCCTTCACGGTCAGACCGCTCTAACTTTCCATTCATGGGAGAGACGATGCTTCAACCACCTCCCCGGCTTTCATAACTGCTTCATCGGGATCTGGACAGGCATAAGCCCACTTGGCACCTAGAAGACATGGCGGCCTCTCCTTTTGTCGTCTGAAGCTTCGCTGGATGCTTGCAGGGGAGACAGGCGGGCGGACGTGGATAGAGCTAACGAGGATGAGGTGATGGGCGCGATCGACAGGCTACTGGGTGAATGATGGCCAGGTGGAGGAGACACGGAGGCTGGGAAGAAGCTGCAGTGGCAGAGGGAAAAGGCCTGGCAACATCAGGACGAGGGACAGGTGATAGGCGGGGAGGAAGGCAAGTGTCGGGAAGTGAGAGGGGTAGCGATAGCGGGAGCGGGAGATGTGACAGACAGAGGAGGGAGGCTGAGTGGGAGACAAGTGTCGGGAGAGCGGGAGGCGGTAAGGGTGAGCGGTAAGCGGTCTGCTCGGAGGGGGAGATAGTGGTAACCGGGAATGAGCGGGGGAGCTCCGAGTTCACGAGGGGGCGCCACGTTAGTCGGGGGCCCGCGCGGGGGAACCGCTTGCTCGGAACCCCCCCTCATTAAAGGCAGAATGTCGGGGGGAGGTTTGACTTGGGCTGAGCATCGTAGATCTAAGCACGCCCAAATCAGCCGCTCAGATCTACGCACTCTATATCACATCGCGCCAAACCATCAAATTAACCCCGACGGACCTAGGATAAAGCCGAAATGTGGGTTTTTAAGCCCCTTTCTTTACATTTTGTCATCTAGATGCCAAATCCAAGGAAAACATTCCCCCCTACAAGGATATGTGCTAACATGTTCTATATTTATTAAATTAATATTTTCCAATATTACAACGCATTTGATACAAGACAAAGCTGCAACAAAAATTTTGAGACCTTCCAAATGCACTGGAAACTATAACTATAAAAAGAAATCCTGAGACAATTATTTTGATCAACAATTATAGACTCTATTGAATCATGTACATGTAATAGTTCTATGTAAAACTATTCTTTAACATCTTTGTGTTTCTTCAAACTCCTAAGACTATTCTTTAACATCTTTGTGTTTCTTCAAAGCCAAACTCTGTAATACTGCAACACATTAAATATTTTTCTATAGTCATCAAATACAGGTATTTTGTATGGACCTTATATTTTTTTGGGCAAATGCATGTATTCTACGCATTCTTAGATTTTTTATTAACATACGCTACTATGAATTTATAGGTCAATGTGATTTTTTGCATTTATTTTTGGCCCAATGCATTTTTTGAAAATAAATGTTGGTGTTAAAGAAAAACACACCTTATAACAAACAAAAAGACTTGAATAAGATTATGCAAGCATTTTCCTCTTCCATAATCAAATTTGTAAATGACACTTTACGCACAACAAACTAAATTAGCATACCCTAAGAGAAGGTTCTGACCATCCAACCTTAATCAAAAAAATAACACTTCTGCACACAAAAAAGATTATGACACCTAAAAGCAGACAACTCTGAAAAAATCAAAATGAATGGTTCAAATTTTCATTTTGTCAATTCTCAAGAAAAGGAAGAACAAATGCAACAGTAGTTAGCAACTGATCTAGGCTTCCACCTCGCATATAGGCTAAGTCTACAATCATGTAAACTAGAGCACCATTCACATGGAAAATGATAGAAATGTGCAAGAAAAAAAAAGGGTGATGTGCATGTGTTTGGGGTTTGGCATTGTCCTTGTCACCATTATTCCCCATCCTGTTTGATTTGTTGGCCAATGCTAGATGTCACTAGCCCATCTCCCACCATGGAGCCTCTAAGAGCTATTTATGGCTCAATTGAGGCCTGAGGATAGATAATTTGATTTGAACTCAACTCTAGTAATTCATAGTTATGAGGATAAGAAGAATGATGGTCCCCCACAAAGAGTCATAGCTATGGGGATAAGAAGAATGATGGTCCCCCACAAAGGGGGACCAGAAATTCATTCTGAAAGTCTTATTATGAAGTAATGACAATCCTCCCAAGGACATGCTTGTTGAAATTTCTACAAAATATGAAACTATTTGTGAAATATATAAAAAGTATGCATTGCTTGGGTACTTCCTCAACCACATAACTCTAGAGGACATGTTTTGAGACCAGATGAAGGAGGTATGGGAGTTGCATGGTTGGCATTGCCAAAGTACCAGTACCCTGACCAAATGTTTCTTCTTGTTTTCGTTAGATAAGATAATTATATTAATGTCCAACAAATGACCACAAAGTAGGTCAATGGGACTGTTGAGTACAATGATGTTGATACAAAGCAAGAGTACCAAAATGTCTCCTATATAAAGAGAAAGAAGTAACATAAAGCATGAGGTCTAAGTTACACCCTAGAAAACCCTCAACTTTGAGTGTGAGCGACTGTAATGGGAGGGATATGTACAGAGGGAAGGGATCCAAGGACTAGATCATATTATCATGGTCCACTAGATCTATCTCTCCTTATATCCAAAGCCGAATGGAGAAAAATCAAGATGGAATGTTGTCTCGAGGAAGAGCTAGGGGAAGATTTGGACCGCCTACTGTGTTGTTTTCTGGAAGAAGTAACCTGCCTCTAATGTCTAGGTGATCTTGTTTTTCTACTAGTAAGGGATCTGGTCTGGTAATGCCTCTAAGGTATTTGGGAAGGAGGAATGGTCCCACTGGTCCGCATTAATCTGGAGTCAGAGGCAATGTTGCTATCAGTCTGTCTCTTGGTGTCCCTAGCTGATGGGAGCATCGTAAAGAAGAAAGTAATTTGTTGAGTGAGATCTGGTCTAGGAGGAGGCTGGATAATGTGGCCAAGAACTATGAGGGCCTCCCGCATGTAAAGGGCTAGACATGTAGATTCATTTGCAAACAATTGCAMTTTTCCSTTTAGACAATTCCACTAAATTCATTTCTTTGTATGGAATCACATTTCACTCCCACCGCTTTGTTCTATTCTTGATATGAGCACAATAACAACAATGCAAGGACACTCAAATACAAGTAAACACACAAGACAACAAGTATGCTAGCATGAGAAGAGATTTGTCAAAACTATACACATATGTTGTACACTCTATTCATATTGTATTAAATATATATATAGGAGTGTAAAATAATTTGAGAGGGATCATATTTGACCAAGTCTCCTAGGGTTACAATAAAAACAAATAAAGATAGGTGAGTGATCATCTTTGGCCTRAATTATTTACAATGAAATARATGAAATACAAAGAAAAAGGTACATAGTAMAAGTGTAAAATACAAATATAATACATGTGTGAACACATACATGAGACTAAGTSTCAACAATTCCTCYCTCCATAGAGGAAATCTTCAACAATTTCTGCTAAAGATGGGGAAACTMTTGCTCAAATGTTAACAAGGACAATCACTTGGCTTGAGGGGGTAAAGGATTTGTGCATCCCACCGAGTGGTGATGTGACATTGCTTAATGGTTCTAATGCGAACATCAAKAAGTGTAATTGGAATGAAAGAAAGCTTCAAATTAATAATGGATGTCTTTGGCTGAATCACTAAAACTTATTCCTCAAAGTGAGATGCCTCAAACTACAAGAGTTGATTGAGTGGAACAGTGGTTGAAGTAGGAGGAGTGTTTGGTGCATGGAGGGGCACCTCCCTACTAAAGCATGAACCATGTGGAGGAGGTTACAACAAGTAGGGAGGGATGAGCACCAAAGCATAACAAAGTGCTTTGAATTCCAAAGATTGGCTTGCTTAACAATGTCATTCAGATTGAGGCGGAGAAGAGGTGAGTAGAAAGCTTCGATTGTCCTTGTGAAGCATGTAGGTGTTGTAATACCCATCATATTGTGTCTTTCTATCAAACTAGTAGGGCTTGCCAAGAAACAAGTCACAACAATCCAAGGGCATAACATCAAAGTCAATTGTATCAATGAATGGTCCAATGGTAAAAGTGATGAAGCACCTACACATGATAGGCATGGACAAACCTGCCTCCTTGAACCATCCAAGATGATATGGTTGTGGATGTCGTGTGGTAGGAAGTTGAAGTGAGTCTACCAACTATTGAGAAAATAGGTTCTTTTGGCTGCCATTGTCCACACTCATTTGTCTGCATTTTTTGACCAATCTGGAAATTGTGAGTGAAGAGAACTTCCCACTCAAGATTAGTACAATTTTGAGCCATGAGGACCAATGAAGGGTCGGAGGATCTAGGATCATTGAATTCAAGTTCCTAATGTTGTTCCTCAAGGCTAGGTTCTTCGATTAATTATTGCAATTCAACAAGAAGAACCTTGGTTTTTTCACCTGCAAGGCACAACATTCATCATCGGAAGGGGGGGCACCAATAAGATGAAATGTGGTGAAGTTTATTCTTTTTTTAATTAACAATCTGCCATTAGAGAAAAAGTTACATTTATCGGTGATATATCGCCAATATCGGAATACATTGCAAGTCACTCCCCAAGCCGATAATATCAGCAATAATTTCAAATTATCGCGATAATATGGAAATTATCACCATGTCTGCATCATATCACCTTATTACCGGATTCTTGGTCTTTTAACCCTCATTTTCCATTGAGCTCTGAGGATACTATGACCATTTTCTATCAAGCAAACAAGGGGAAATCCAATGTATTCATTGTCATTATTCATCTTATGAGATACATTTATTTTTGTTTCAATGTGATTTTGTATCATCCTATCAAGACTTATGACTTAGGATAGATATCATATTTCAGTATCGATGTGTGATGTACCACTTGATATCTTATACATCTTATACATCAGTGGGCCTAATGGTTAAGAACAAGTGTTTCCTCCTAAGAGATCACAAGTTCAAATCCAAAGGGGGGTAGGGTATGTATACCTCCGTAGACTTTATCAGTCAAATCGCTAGGCGGAGGGGGTCTCATACACCAAGTTGGTGTCTGGCTTGGCCGTGACCTTAAAAATAGATTACTCTTATAACATCAGTTTTATTTTCATATTATGTAGCGATATGTTTGTTTGATGTAGTTGCTTTAGCTGTTTAAAAAATTGAAAAAAAATGGTTATTTTGTATTTTTTTAAGTTTCCTGATATTTTCCAATAATTTTCAGTATTGCCAATAAGTTATATTCCGGACCCTTAGCGATAAATCGCCGAGACATAAATGTAACATTGAGAAAAACACTTTTCTTACTCATCAGGATGGCAATGTTGAGGGCATCAACTACATTTCTTCAAAGTTCAAGGTAACAATCTCTTCAAAGTCTTTTTTCCCAATGACTTTGAGGTTGATTTCTTCATTTTGAGTCAATATGACCTCTCTATTGCCAACGACACCCCAACCCAAACTGGGATCGATCTCTATGGATTCAATTTGGACACTAAACCAATATCTTTTCTTCTTAGTAACTAGTTGGAACAGCGAAGGTCTTGTTGGCTTACAAATTTTCCCTGCAAGTCAGCTTGTTTCTAAAACTAATGTGCCTCTGATAGGGGCAGCCTCAAACTACATTTTCAAGGGCATGGTTGCAGAGTCTCTTCCTTGCCCCACATACTCAATCTAAACTCTAACAGGCTAGACAAATACTAGAATATAATATGTTTACCATAAAAAAAGGTAGTTGAAATTTT
>JASDQU010885072.1:0-14048 GCA_032191745.1 Picea mariana
CAAATGGTGTGAAGAGAAGACAAAAAATGGAGGAAAAAATGAAAGAATTTCTATTAACCAAATGAGAGAAATGATACAATACAAGTGATATACTTTGCATCACACAAATAACCCACCATAGTAGTCAACTAATGTGAATTATAAGTGTTCTAAAGATATTTGACACACACTGACAGTCACTGGAGTCAACTTCCACCTAGTCCTAGTTAACTGGCCATGCAATCATTAGTTAACTAGCCAAACCAGAGTGAAATGAGGAGGATATCACTCACACGTGTGGGATTATTCTTATTGGTGATGATCCCAATGCAAGTGAACATTACTAGTGATGAACCCAAGGTTAGCATGAAACACTTGGTGATAAAACCAAAGTTGACATGCAACACTTCACTCAACTAGTCTAACTAAATGAAAACTGAGAGTTGACTGGAGGGTATGTGGCACCCTTGTCTAGGGTATAAAATTATTAATGAGGGGAGAATATCTTAGAACAAGGGACCCTAAACATAGTCAAATAAAATTAGGAAAAGAAAATAAAAATAAAAACCTAGGTGTGTGTAATATCTACACCAACTATTAGGCATAACACATAAGGAAATTCTCTAATGGAGTGAAAAAGGTGCCAGGAATCTATATAGGGTGGATTTCATTAAAGAAATACAAAAGGAAAAGGGATATGAGGACCATGGAATTGACCTTTTAACAGATGACAACATTTCAAAGATGCAATAAGTATCACAATACTAGGAAAGTGTTGTAGAAGAGGCAAGGAAAAGGATGGAAGAGGAATGGGATGTATGAAATCAGACATGGGAAAAGTTTAATCAAATGATGATTGACCTACAATTTCCAACATCTGGATCCCCATCATATTTTAGGCTAATTGAAAAAGAATTGACAAGATTTTAGAGGAGTGTTAATGAGTACCAAAAATAGTGTAGAAAATATCATCGATGGAGCGAGGTCACGTTCATAAGTATGAATTTGGGGAAATTAATACTGTCAATTGGCTTGGTTAGTTGGTATCTAAAATGGAGAAATGCATGCATTGGTATAGGGAAAGCAAGCATACCCCAAGCATGTCGATGGAACAACATAAGTTTTTGTACGATGACAAATGCATTGAGTTATGTCCACAATGGTCAACTTACTTAGATGACCATGCAAGCCCCAAGAATCCACGTTCACTTGAGTCGTCTTGACTTACGTTTTTTTGTAATTTCTATTTTTTAAGTTAGTTTACTATTTTTGACACTCTAAGTGAGTATAAATAAATGGGAAGACCTCTTTGGAAAGGACCTTTGGTTATAATAAAAAAATTGACTGAATATGATTCAAGAACTATTTCAATAATTAATTCATAATCTCTCATGGATTCAAGGAGTTTTGATCAAACCATTATGTGATTTGATTATATGGTGGATTATTTCGTGATCAATTACTATGTCAGATTTGTCTAGTAAGAGATGTGATTTAATTAAACTATCATATTTAAATTGCATGCATTTCTAAATGTTAGTTTTAGTATTTCTTTATTTCTATAAATGGTTTGACTCTTATTCAACACTACAATAGTCATAGAGTTACTTTTGTGGTCATTGATAGAGTAATTGTTAGACAATCATTTTTTTTATGAGGGTATTTAATCAGCTAAGTCTTCTATAGAATTATTTCTTGGATGCACACATCATAGCTGTTGATTTATTCTCATATTTATTTTCTTTAAAAGTTATCTTTTGATTAAGAATCGTTATCCCTCTTTTATACTTATTTTTTTTTCTCAAAGAAATGAAACAATAAGTCATATTGTTAGAACTAGTTCTTAAGGAACCTAACATTGTGAATTACTTTTACTCATTGTCTCAGAAGGTTGTCCTTAGGGAATATGTTATAGAAAGATTTGCCTCACCCCATGCAACTTTCTCAGAAGGCCTTTTCCATTTCCCTATGTAGACTTGAAGTCCCCTTTTTGAAATTCCTAGAGCTACAAAACATATTTTCCACATATACACTCCCTAACAAGTATACAGTATGTGTATACGCAGGTTGCACCATACAACCCACGTACATCGGGTTTTGTGTCCAAAATTAAAAATGGTGTCAGGTTTCCATGTCATGTCACGCGATCCATGATCCTTGACCTTCCATATATTGGAAATGTTCCAACTAGACCCTTTAGTTCCATTTAAAGGCTATAAATGGGCCATATCCAAGCTATGGAAAAGAGGAGAAGAATTCAACTTTGAGAAAAAAGTTACTTTTGAGAAATTATTCACTTCATATTGAGTCTGTATACCTTTTTCCTTTTAAGTCTAAACACATTGTTCAACCCCCAAGATCTTCCCTCTTTGATGGAGAACCTCATTATCTCTCTTATATGAGATTTCCTTTGGTGGACGATTTAAGTGGTGGAGGCCCAGCTGGAAGGGACTTAGTTTCTTGGTTTCAAGAAATCCTGACATGAAAGTTTGTCATTCATACACTTCTGTTGATCAATTTTAATAGAAATACTCTTTTCTCGTCTAAATAATGTCTTGAAAATATTTGAATTGCTATTCCATGGGCATATTTTTTATGAATATTGATGGATTATGCTATTATATGTGCTAATTGTATATATTATCACCATATGCTTGCATATCTTGGTTGTTGAGGACAAGTTGCAGGTGTATAGTTTTGAGTCGAGTGCTCAATGGTGGACTTCTTTGAACATCCGTATGAGGAAGGCTCTTTATATTGTCTAGTTAGCATGTTTGTTTATATAGCATACTTGAGACTAGAGTTGATTTTCGTAATCATTTCGTTTGTTGTGGTTTACCCCATGCCATAGAGTGATTTTCCTTGTAACAGAATTGGCGACCATACTGGGGATAAAATCTTCTTTTCATGGTTTGGAGTGTTTTTTCTCCTTTGATTTATCTCAGTTATCTTGAGTTTCTTGTCATCTAATTGCTTGACAACCTATTTTCATTTTGATTCTGAGTTTCTTGTCCTTATCCTTAACCTGGCAGTGTTTCAATACATATAGGCAGGTTTTCCCTTGACATACGTGTACATCCGCTAGTTGTCTTTCTGTAGGGAGCGTATATACGCAGTTTTCTCTTGAACAGTCGCGTACATCATCCTTGTTTTCTTGATTGTTGATTTTGGTGTTTGTTGGGTAAGTTTTGATGGTTGTTGAGTCTTCTTGGATCTATATCATGATTGTTAAGTTCTTGTAGATTAATAGGGAACCTTCCTTTAGTTGAATTTTCGGGGCAATTTTTCTTTCTCATCACATTTTTTCATTGGTTGTCCTTGCATCTTGGGATGGGTGCTTGCTTCTTGATATCCTGCTTGGTTTATGTATTTTTCTTACAGTAGGGTTTATATATCAAGTTGTTGTTCACTCCTTGCATTTTCATTTCCTTTATATTGAAAATACCAAAAAATAATAATACATTTTTCATTATGGAATTTGATATTTTGGGTTCTTATCATTGATCTTGATACATGTATGGAAATATTTCATCTTATTTGAAGTTGCAGAGTTGAATTGAAAGTTGCAGTTTTGAAAATATTATCATTTATTGAGAATTGAAGTTATGACTTTGCATTATATTCATATTAATTTCATTTACTTGTTGAGTCATATAATCATCAATTTCATGACCACATCTTTTGAGTAAACACAACCACTAAACGTAATGTTGATAAATTTAAAATTGATTAGAAACAATTTTATTTTTCAGGGTGCACAAACTAGCTTAAGATTTAGAGCCTTGGAATAGGATTTTGTCAGTAAGCTTCTCCAAGGCTATTAAACTCAACATATGTGTCTGACTAAGGGAGTGGTGAAATCCATTGTATAATTGGTTTCGTTATGAGGCTCCACTCACACCAAAGTTAAGCACGAGGTCGTGAGAAGTTGGTTGAGGAGATATCCCTCCAATACCTTCTTAGCGTTAGAGATATTTCTAGGGATCTATTCATATATGGGGGTATTTCTAGTACCTTTACCTCTGTGAGAGGCGGTGCTTTCAAGATTTTGATCTTTGTTGCCCTGCAGATACGGTGGACCTGACTTACGACTGTTCACCTATGCATTGGTTATATCATGGTGGCTTATTTTCTTTACATAGGTAGACACATAGGTTACTTGGAGGGATTATTATGTAGGTACCCTGAGTCAGATAAGGGTCGGAAAACACACAACCTTTATGGAGAATTACCTCTCCGGGGGATCTAACCGACTAGCTTTTAAGCCCATGAGGGACCTTATAACTGATTATGATATCTCTGATCTTTTGAAGGGAGTCTCAGGCCCCTCTTGGGAGAGGTACAACTAATTTAGGGAGGGAGGCCCCTTTCAACCACTTTATCCTATTTTGTGTGCATATTGGCCTTTTTCTTTATTTTGGTGTGCTCTTTGATTGTTAGTTGGAATTAGGATTTTTTTTTATATCCCAATTCTTGAGTCATCATGAATCCAAAACAGCTTCCTCGCAGGTCTCGTCGTTTGTTTAAATTACCACCGCATCTAGAGTCTTTTCCTTCTAAAAGGTGTAAAGTTATCAAATGTGGTACACACACCTCCACCTACCAGACTTGTGGTCATACAAGTATGAGTACTGAGTCGAGTCAGAAATATACTGGGAGTCCTTTGACTCCCACACCTACCATAGTTAATGTAACTCCTTCCACACCTTTGACCACTACGGTTGTAGTGCTGGAGGTTCCCATCATCACTCCTATCCAGCCTATAGTTAATACTCAACCTCTAGTAATGAACCCTTTTGGGTCTACTTTTAGTTCGTACGGCTACAATACTCATTCCATCCCTTTGACCTCTAGCCCTTTCTCTTATGGTATGATGAATTTCGCATTGCAATTTTCATCCTCCATTCCAGCATCTAATCTAAATCTTAGTATTGGAATTGAGGGCATGGATCCTCCACATATTCCATTTTCATTTAGCGGTAGTCATATTCCGCAAGCGACTCCTACAGTTGGAATCCTACCTCCTTTTCACCCTGGGTCTAATCTTGGTCTTAATTCTCCTGGATGGAGTAATCAACCAGGTGGACAAGATGTTGCTTATGTTACATCCTTTAAACCTACCTCCTCCACACCAATTATGACCAACACATTTTACACGACGAATCCACCTCTATCCTCTGGATTTCCACCTGGAGGAGGTCAGTTTCATACTTTGGGAAACCCCCAACCTAGAGCTACTCTGATTGGGGGAAATATTTACAACCCTCATCATAACATTCCTACTGGAATGGTTCCCAAACAACCCTTTATGAATTAGTTTGGAGGGGGGTTTTACAACCCCAGAAAGGGCCATGGTGCATACCAAAACCTTGGATGGGTTGTGATTCCCCAACATCAATCTTTCCTGAGATCTTGGGGCTAGATGTTGCAACCCCATCTCCTTTTTCTAGCCACACTCAATTTTCCAGACTTGTCAAGATTTATGAACGACCCAGTGCGTCATGAACTAAAATGGATCCCCGTCCCCACCAATATTCCTTCTGATATTCTGAAATTCAAGGGAAATACTAGTAAGGATCTTGGTGATCACATCACTATTTTTCATCTTTGGTTCTCTTCCAATTCCATTAATGATGATTCTATTCGTTTAATATTTTTTCAACTCACCCTCACCGGGGTTGGAATGAAACTCTATATAGAGCTACCAGGGGGGACATACAATAATTTTAATCAGATGGTTCTAGTTTTCCTTAACCAATTCCAATTGTCGGTTCATTATGATGTCGACATAGAAATCTTGTTGGCCCTCCACTACGAAAAAGCCACCCATATCTTGGATCACATCCAAGAGTGGCACAGATGGAACAAGTTGATCAAAGCCTACATTCCTCCAGATTTCTTGTTGGAATGGTTTCTTAAGTATTTAATGCCTTATATTTCAAAGGATGTTTCTACATCCGGGGTAACATATGAAGAGGAAGCGATTTTTAAAACCAAATAGTTAGATCTAATATATGACCAGTCTGGGATGTTATACGAGATTCTTTCTGACATGTCGAGGTTGAACTACGACCCTAGACAAAATCTTGGGCCTCATGCCAATGGCATTATAGGCTCTACAAATGTTAAATATACAAACTTGGTGACAAGCCAGTTGAAATATTTGTCTCTAAACTAGTCTATAGGAGGACAGGCTCTGGTTATGTCCTCCACTCCCACTTAGTCATCGAATGTACATTCTGTGTAGTCGTCGACCAACCCGAATGGTAACCAACAACCAGGAGGGAATAAAATAAAATGACATGGTAACAATCGTAAGGGTGGGAGGAATAATGATAATAAAATCAAGGACAACACTAACAATGATAGATTGAAGGTTAATGTTGGTGAGGGAAAGAAAGAGAGGCGGAAGGTGAAATTCCCTTGTAAGCTTTGTATTGATGATCACCTTACCCACTTGTGCCCCAAAATCGAGGAAGCTATGAGGATTTTATATCTACCACCCGTTGTTCTGACTAATCCTTTTCCACATAATCAGAATATGGCCTCGAGCTCCTCTAATGTTGGAAATGCAGTGAGTGGGAGTTAAAACCCACCAGTGAAAGATGGTAACCATCTATGCATAAATATGGTCAAGTCTCATATTAATGTAGCCAATTGGTCTCGTGATTATAGTTATTCAAATGTTGTTCTAGGTCTAGAGTCTCCCCCTCCTCTGGAGATGCCTTTACAGATCGAAAATCCAGAGCCCCCGCCTCGTATTTCGAAAGGAGTATTCAAATGCTTTACCCACAACCCTAATGTTAGAGCTTCCCAGAACTACTCTATTTTTGAGGATTTGGGTCAAAACCCTTGCGTGATGTTAGCTCTGGAGGTACTCCAGATGTGTCCTTCACAAATTTATTCCTTGTTATCTGCAATAGGATCTCTAGACCCTTGTGGCTCTAAGGTTATCAAGTTCGACGTCATGGATGTGAAGCTTCACTTTCCTTATCACGTGGCCTTTCAAATCCATGTGAATTACTGAAATTATACCATCAAACATATTTTCATTGATGAAGGCATTTCAACGTGCATGATGTCCCTAATATTTTGGAAATCCCTTGGTTCTCCAACCCTCTCTCAATCTCCGACAATGTTGACTGCATTTGATGGCCGTTCTTTCCGTCTCCACAGTATTCTCCCTACCTTTCCGGTCCATTTATGTGATAAGACAATGCAAGTGGATGTCGAGGTGGTTGATGCACCCCTTGACTATAACTTATTACTAGGGCGTAATTGGACTTATTCTATGACTGTAGTCATGTCATCTATTTTCCGTACTTTATGTTTTCTTCATGATGGGAAGATCGTGACAATCGATTAGTTATCCTTTTTGCATGTTATTCCCAATGCATCATTTGGACCTTCGATCCCCGTGATCGATAATTCTCAACTGGCAACTGAGGATGTTGGTGTTGGAATGTATTCCTCCCTCATGGGTACCTTTGATTTTGTGGCACGAATTCATCATATCTCTACCATGTCCAGTAGGTCCACTTCGTCAATGAGGTATGTTCCTTTCCTCACTTCGTATTTTAACAATCCTTAGACCCTACCTTCCCTGATATCGTCTTGTGAAGGTCAGTCGCATATTGGAATGGAAATTCCACTATCGATGGCAGAGATAGTGTATCATGCTATTCTCATCTCTACTGTTGACTCAAATCTTTTTCCCTCGCAGACGGACGAGGAGGATCTTGTTCTCCGACCCATATGGGCCACCTTGTCATATTGTTCACATGATTTCCTTGATGATACTTTACCTTCGGATGAAGAAATATTAGAATCCATGAATGGTTCAGATAAGCCATAGGATGATATGCATCATCTCTCTTACTTCCTCCTAGAGCTTGCTAGAATCGAACAAGATGATTTTAGATCTACCTTGAGTGAGATTGTCGGTCATGTCGTAGTTCCACTTGATACGCATGACATTTATGCTGAAGGAAACATGGTGAGCATTTCTCCTACCATCACGATTGACATATGTCGTATTCTTGGTAAAGTTAAAAATGTATATATCAGTGCAGATTGTTTTCCTGAAGAAATTCATATCTACACCGAATTATTCAAAGAATTATGTGATGTATTCATTTGGTCATATGAATATATTTCAGGAATCAACCCTCGAATTTTTGAACATGAGATTAAAACCTAGCTAGATGCTCAACTTGTTCAGAAATGAATTATTGTTGTTAATCCTAGGAAGGCCCCTGCTATTAAGGCAGAGGTGGAGAAACTGCTTAATGCAGGTTTTATCTACCCAGTTCCCTTGACTGAATGGGTATCCAATCCCATTCCTGTGAATAAGAAGAAAGGAACCATCAATGTGTGTATGGATTTTCGAGACTTGAATAAGGCCTATCTTAAAGAAAACTTCCTAACACCTTTCATTGATCATATTCTCACTGATTTTGTGCGAATCAAGTTTTTTCTTTTATGGACGGATTTTCAGGATGCAACCAAGATTAGATTAAACCCGAGGACCAACAAAAGACGACATTTATCTGTCCTTGGGGTACTTTTGCATACTGGAAAATGCCTTTCGGGCTTAAAAACGTCTGATCAACCTTCCAATGATCCATGATCTTCTCTTTTCATGATCTCAAGCATATAGTCGAAACTTACCTCGATGATCTCGTTGCTCACTCTCGCAAGAGAGTGTATCACTCTACCCACCTTTAGCTAGTTTTCGAGAGATGTCAGTATTATCGCATATGTTTAATCCCTCATAAGTGCATCTTTTGCATTAGGTCGGGTCATATTTTAGGATTCTTAGTCTCTAAGACTGGAATCATGGTAGATCCTTTAAAGGTTGAGGCAATACTTCAATTGCCTCCCCCACGCAATATTCGTCAGCTTCAAGGTTTAAAGGGGAAATATAACTTCTTACATCGGTTTATAGTAAACTATGCCAATATTACTAAGGGTTTCATGCATCTCTTGAATAAGGACACTCCATTAATATGGGATGCGTGAGTCCAGGAATCCTTCGATGCTCTTAAGAAATCCTTAGTATTGATGCCTCTACTGAAGCCTCCAGACTATAGTAGAGATTACTTTCTCTATATCATCACATCTGAAGGGATGATTGGTATGGTTTTGGTTCAGGAGGATGATGAGCTCCATGAGAACGTCGTTTACTATCTTAGTCAAAACTTAGTCAGCCATGAACTCAAGTACTCTCATCTTGAGAAGCTATCCTTGGATTTTGTACATGCGGTTCAAATATTACTACACTATATATTTCTTTGCAAAACTACCATAGTTTTTGATGTCAACCCATTTCAATACGTCCTTACTAGGCGTATCATTGGGGGAAAATATAATAAATGGATTGTCATTTTTCAAGAGTTTGATATTGATTTTGCTTCAGTGAAATCCAAGAAATCGCTAGTTTTTTCTGAGTTAATATCAGACTTCCCTCGGTTAGATGATGATTTGTTCAGGTCGATTCATTTGTAGATGAACACATTTTCCTTGTCTCATCTTCAAACCCCTGGTATGGAGACATTTTAATCTATATTCAAACCTTGAATTTCTCTCATCACCTTTCGAGAGATGATCGATGACATATACAATATCAAACTAAGAACTACCTTATCATCGGTGACACATTGTATCGCCGAGGGGTAGATAATATCTTGCATCATTTCTTGACTCATGAGGAGGATGAGTTTGTTATTAATGATTGTCATAGTGGGGCTTGTGGTGGTCATCTATCCGGGCTTGCGGTAACCCAGAAAATATTGCGAGACGGTTATTTTTGGCCATCTATATTTAAATATTGCGTCGAAGCATTCAATAAGTGTCACCCTTGCTAGGTGTTCACATGGAAGATGTGCTCGCATCCAAACCCTCTTCAGTCGATCATCACCGTCGGTCCCTTCACCAAGTGGGGGGTGGATTTTGTGGATTGCAACCCAACCTCGGATGAGGGGCATCAACATATTATCGTGGTCATAGAATACTTTACTAAGTTGTAAGAGGCCATGCCTACGATTAAATATGATGGTAATACTGATACATTTTTCGTGTTCAATCAAATTATAGCCTGGTTCGGAATCTCGAGTGAGATTGTCATTGATCATGGAAGTCACTTTCAAAACGAAATGATGAAAGAATTATCATCAAAACTGGGGTTTAAACATGGTCATTCTTCCCATTAATACCACCAATAAAATGGACAAGTAGAGGCTATGAACAAGTCTCTCAAGACCATTTTGTAGAAAATTGTCAGCCAGAGAAAGTCTGACTGGCATCTTATGCTTTATTCTGCACTTTGGGCATACCAAACCTCAGTTAATACTTCCACCAATTTTTCTCCTTTTTAGTTAGTGCACGGTATGGAGTTGATCCTACCTATTGAATGTGAAATCCATTCTCTTAAGTTGGCAGTTAATATCCTACCTAACACTTCCAATATCGAACAATACCTCATACACCTAGAGAGTCTAGATGAGCAATGTCGCGATTCCTCTACAGCTATCGAAGAGAATAAACGACATGTCAAGGTCTAGTATGATAAGTTTTTTTTTCCTCAGAAATACCTTGAAGTTGACTTGGTCCTCTTGTACGACTAAGCTAAAGAACCACTGGGGGCAGGTAATTTCAACCCCATGTGGCACGGTCCTTATATCCTATGACGTGTATTAGAAAAATGAGCCTACGAATTAGAAGATTATGAAGGGAATATGTTGGCTGAGCCCAGAAATGGGCTCTACTTGAAAATATATTATGCTTGAGCCCCAAGATTAGGTATAATACTTTGTATACTAGTGTATCTTAGTGCATATATATTTCCCCCTTTCATCATCAGCTTGCTTATTGAGTTTTCCCTTGGTTGGTAGATGTGAATGGAGTCTTTGGTCCACTTAGGATTCCCAAACAGTGTTGGTCATCATACATGGAACTTGGCTTCCATCACTTGGGTTGTTTACTCAACCGAGGGTCAATTGGTGTCTTTAGGTGGTGTTTTCCTAGGGCCATCAACGAATAATGTGGTTGAATATAGCGTCGTTATAAATCTTTTATGCGATTCCATTTCACATGGTATTCATTATTTAGAAGTTTGCCTAGAATCCTAGTTAGCAGTATGTCATTTGAATGGGAGTTACCATGTATGCAACCCTAATATACTCCGATGATTCCTACAGGTACAGCTGTTGGAATGACATTTTGATTTTATCACTTATAATCACATACCTAGAAGTTCTAATTATGTATCCGATGCATATGCTAATTATGTTTTATATTGGAATTTGTCACATAACTAAAGTAAAGAAAACACATTCACCAATGTACACATTGTAATATAAGTAAAGCCGAAGACCAATGTTTTTATATTTCATTTCTCAAAAAATATGGTGTTATAGTACAAAATTGGGTCTCACACCCTCAAAATACATATATGGTCGATCAATACAATAACCATAACATCTAGGCCTGTGAATCCACATGTTTTTCATGATAACATAGTACGACATTTTCGAGACGCCAAAAAAGTCACACCCAAGCATGAGGCACACTTACCACCTTTCGTTGCATCGCCTCCGACAGATCCTCTACTTGAACCATGGGAATTATTTGCGTCAAATGAGACAGGTTTCCCTGCACATTTTAAATCACTCTCTCAGCATCTTCTCTCGTTGGCTCATCCCCCCAGTCTCACGGGAGTCCATCTAGTCATTTTGGACCCACATCTACATAACAATACATGTTGTAATTAGTACTTGACATCATCCATTTTTTTTTCTTTTACAAAAATACAAAAAAATGAAATATTTAAAAACTTTTTCATACCTATGTCTCTGTAGGCAGAACCTGGTGGTAATGACATGTCTATATCTCCTCTGAATTTGATCCATGCATATCGATAGTCTTACAGAGCTATCACCTTCCAACACCACCAAAAGAAAAACTCATAATTGTAGGGTGTTGGTACCCTACCACCCCCCAACTACCTCATCACCTCGATCCATCATTCCATGGATGGATTGCAAGGTCCATTCAGAGTAATATTGACTCTAGGGCCCAAGAATAGAACCCGCTCAAAGAAAAAACTAGATAAGATAGATGCAAACCTAAAGTTCCTCTTTCTACCTTGTTTGCAGTCTGTCAACTGGCTCTTCCTGTTGGCCAWCARTGAGGTGCACTAGTCRTARACCATGGRTCACAAGCACTCCACCAAGTAGAAAATAAGTGGCCTTGATGCATGATGCAATGAGGCCGAACCTATGATCCTTTCCAACACTAGGAAAATGATCTTGAAACTCAAGTTATTGATCGCTCTGATTGGGAGTTGGCTCCCTACCTTCTTAGTCTTTGCAACGTAGTGAGTGGCTATGTAGTCCTCTATATTCATGCCACTTCTAGCTCCCCAGAATTTTAGCTTCACTACCTCTCCTTGACATGATAATCCTTTTAGAAATTATATGTCCTCGACTTCAATCCTCAATGGTTTCCCATCGAGGTTGAATGCCTCTGTGTCTAGATCCCAGTAGTTCACCAACATCTATAGTAGTCTCACTTAAGCCCTCATTCCTTTGAGAGCCCAAAATTTATATAGCCCACATCTTCTTAATTCCATTTGTGCCCATGGATATATTTCTACTACAACATCAACCTCTTCATGCACTCTTTCTCTCCACTCTAGCACCATCCTGCAAGTTTAAAAATCTAATTTTTGGGTCAAATTTCTTTAAAAAACCAAGTTACAGAGTTGTACGCAAGCTGCAGTTTAGACAGTCATGTATAGGGATGCATATACGCTGTCTTTTTTTTATAACAGTCACGTATAGGGATGGGTATATGTGACCCGATGATCTACAGCCCATGTATACCCTAGCTCCTAATTTGAGCATTAAAAAGCTAAAAAATTGAAGCCTAAATTAAAATTTTAAACCAATAGAAATGAAGAGAAGGGCTAGAATAATTACTTGGTCCAGACGGTTGTCAATTCCATCACTCATAGCTTCCACAATAATCACTTCAAGATTGGGGGAAATTTGGTCCAAAATGCACTGTTTGGGTGAAAAATACAAATGGTATAGTAAAATTGGTTATTTTTACTATTTATAGAAAAATCTTACCACTTTACATAGTTTTCGCTAATATTTTGGCCGAGCGGACTAATAATGCAGTGAAAGGAATTGGTTTTGGTTGTTTTATCTAGGGATTCTTGTGGTTCCTAGAGTCATTTCGCCCGTTCATGACTTTGGCAGGTATTTTCTTTTACCAAGCATATAGGATAGGTCGTCACTCTGTTTTGCACACTTACATTATCCTTTGACTCTGATTCATATGCGTTAGGTACAAACCCATTTTTTAGCGACACAGAACCTCCTTACTACTATTAGAAGTTTTTTTAGTGAATGGTAGAGGCTTACCAAACATGGGTTCCCTAGTTAGAACCTCTATGCCATTCGGTGCCCTTGCAGATATTTGTTTTGTAGGACTGAGAGTCCCTTATAGCTAATATGGCTTTGTGTTCGAACCTCATTTATTACTCATAAGAATGTTGACGTATACCTATGGGACTCCCACTGAGTCTTGTTTAATTTCTTTTCCAACTCTCTCAAAATGTGAAAATATTGTCGAGTGAACTTGTCTCTTTCACACTCGTAAATTAGATTTGAAAGGATGTCTATTTGGTGTAAGTTTAACCCATTTTTAGACCAAGTAGACTAATTTCGAAAAAGGAACACTCTAGTCACTAGTGGCTAGAAGAGTTCTATTGGGTATTGTTTTATACTTTTTCAGGCCTAGGGAACTAAATTTACGAAAAAGGACATTCTTCGGAGTTAAGCTGTAATTTCATCTCATTCTCTTTCTTGCAGTATTGAGCCTATTGTCGGTTCCCGCTTTCACATTATAATCCTATTATCTCAACAATTTTCATCATCAACCAAGTAGATCCTTGTTTATACCCTTTGCATCTTGACACCTCATACCCTACGAGGAAACATTCCCCCGAGTGTCCATATCCTGCATGCACCTCCTTGCAATGAGCATAGGTATGTTCCACT
>JASDQU010885072.1:36569-51684 GCA_032191745.1 Picea mariana
TTCACTTTTTTTTTTAATACCTTGAAATATCTCACAATGTAATTTTGTTTTAATAAATAAAATTGCAGTTTTTTTTTCCAAAAACTATTTTAATTACACTAAAATAAATATAATTAAATTAATATTAAAATAAAAATAAAATATTAAAATAATTTAATTTAATTTTTTATTTTTTATTTAACTTTGATCAAAACAAATTGTAACGAGCACCACTTGAGGTGTTCCCAAATATTTCACCTCTACACCACAGGGACAACAAGCACCATCATCACTTTTTTTTTGTAAATAAAAAGATATATATTACCTTGCCAAAGCAAAAAACTTATGTGTCCAAATATACATGATAGTGAGTCAGTTGTTCTGCCACCGTAATGGAAACCAAAATGCAAAGGTGTGACAATTGTTCACAGTTCCAAAGCTTAAGGAAAAAAACGACAACTGTCGATTTACAATAAGGGGACTTGCCACCTGTTCTACCACTCTCGTGGAAACTAGAACATGCAGTGGACTGAGTGCCCCGACCGCCTATTGGACCTGAACCAGAGACTAGTATAGGCAAAATTTGCAAAAAAATAGCCATTAAACCAAAGAACAAAACCTGTGAGAAGTTATGCATGTGGTGAGTTTGGGCTTCTGTCTTGTCGGAGTCTAAAGGTGAAGGGCTAACAACACGTCGGGAAGCAGCTCTTCTCAGGCTCGCTTGACAACGAATTATACAGGGCATCCAAGTGTCTTCTAAAGAAACTCTGGCATTGTTGCTACTTGACCAGGTCCCTTCTCATCTCAAAGATTAAAACCAACTGATCTTCCAAGAGTCTGTTGGAATCTGAAGCTCGGTGATTGTGGTCCTCTTGAGCCTGGTTTTCCCCCAAAGTGGCAGTGGCAGAGTCAAGGGCAACAATAGAGTCCACAACAGGGTCTTCTTCCATGGAGGCAGTGGAATTGCGCCTCAAGTAGTCCTCTAGAGGTAAGGCTTCTTCTTCCACTGTGCATCCCATAGCAAATGACTCCTGAAATGGACTAGTGTTGCAGGTGGCAGGCTGGTACTCCAGGGTGGTTGAAGGGAGGAGAGGCAAGAATTCCACCCAATTGGGCGGAAATTCTTCTTCCATCGGGCATCCGCCTTAGTGATCCTCAGTGCTGGGAGGACGTGGCTGCTGTTGAGTCTGCGCGAACCAATTTTGCCTAGAGAAACCCGAATGGTCCTCGTATGGAGCTGGAGCTTGAGAGGTGAGTCTTGGGCCCTGGTGAGGCCAAGGCTCTGTAGGAGTCTGTGCAGACCAATTCTGCCTCGAAGAGCCCAAATGGACTCTGCCTGGCGTGAGAGCACGAGAGGTAGGCCTAGGCGATTGTTCCTTCCAAACCTGTTGTAGTAGGTCGGCCCACAACAGATCTTGCCTCGTTCTCGTGGCATGGCTGCACAGGGCACCAAGAAAGCAAAGAAATCGACTAAACATGATGAATCACAGAGTAGGATTAACAAAATAATGTTGGGCTTTGGGCCCAAGTGCCCCATATAACACTTCCCGCACAGTGAAAAGACTAGGAGGGCAGAGGCATTGATGGCTCTGGTAGCCATTAGTGTACGTGTGATGACAATCTCAAAGATCGTACTGAAGCCGAGGAGCYGAGCACAGACTTCCATTAAGACCTGACACACTAAGGCTTGGCTCTTATGCATGAGAACCATTGCGATTGGACAAGGAGAGGGTGGCGGCGAGAGGCTTTAACTACCCTCATAATCGCCCCATCCATTGAAGCGTGTGGCCCATGTATCACCCCATTTGGGAAAACAAGCACCACCATCGTTAAAAACAAAACTTAATAGTAATTTTTGGAAAAAAAATAAAATTAATTTTTAAAGGAAAATGTAACTTTTTCATTTATATATGCATATATTTTTATTATTCTCCATTGAGTTAGATAATACTTTATTAAATTATTATTTTAATAATAATAATGTTCACATTTTCCAACTATACTAAGTTGGATAATGTTCACATCTTCCGTTTGTAATAACTATAATAATTACTTAACAAAAAAGCGTTAATAAATGCTAAATAAGTCTGAACAACATAGTAATAAATGCTAAATAAGTTTAGACATACAGTGTCCGACTTAAAACGCTTCCAACCCAAAAATGTACATCCAAACCTATTCATTATTCTCCTGGTGAGTGCGTAATGTTTTCTAAAACTTCATACTGGTTAAACATGTTTTAGTCGGCAACTAATCACTTAGTTCCCGAGAATACTCTCCTCCTCTGCCATCATGGATTTGTTCTCCAATAAAACGAGATCATATGAAATTTATTGAGGTATCTTCACAGAGTTGCAACATGAAGGAGGAGATTGCAGAGCTGTTGAGGCTGTGAAAAGAAGGGAGAATGATCGCTGGCATGCATTTTGAATACCTTCTCGGGAGGATTCTGTGCTATGGAGTATTCCTGGAACTCTGGAGGGAACAACCTGTCCTTCATTAACATGATGTAAAATCTTCTGATACTTCCATACTTTTCCTCGGACAGCTTCAGGAATTCCACCGAGACTGGAAATGGCGTTGGAGWGAGAAGAGACTGTGCAAGGTTCGCATCCTGTGTTGGTGAGTAATACAGGGAAGAAACAAACTATTCCTCAGTAAAAATTAGTGTGTTATGGTCGTAGAAACAAATACACACCGTGGGCATATTGGAATTTTTATTCACACATACCTCATACCAATAGAGAGAAATTCAATAGAGAAATTCATGACTTACATACCTCATCAGGGCTCTCGTTGTAGAGATAGGACTTGACATGGTCAAGAACCAGTGAAGCGGATGTGGGTAGCTCTGAATCTGCTTTCATATTTAATACTACTACTCCATTTTCCACCAGCCTGGGGAAAGTCTGCGCACACCACAGAAATCGATACTCAAACATTTCACTTCACCATTCAAAGTGTCTCAGGCCCCCAAGTAATCTGCAACATAATTTCATTCATCCCTTTTAGTTATGAAGTATCAGGTTTAAAAGAAAGAAAAGTCTGCATCACACCTTCGGGTCGGCAGAGCTAAGGAAACTCTGATTATTTCGAGGAGTAAATGCAGCTATGAAGAYTGCCTTGGAGATCTTGGTTGGATACATCTCCATTGCATATGATAACGGGCATCCAGCCAAGCTGTGACCTACAAGAGTCACCTGCCATAGATGGAATTCGAAGACTTCAGTGCCCTTTAAAGGCCATTGATAAAAGCAAGAATTATAACATTTGAAAAACCCATGATGAAGAACAGTGCTTTGCAAAGGCCAATTTATGTATAATAGAAGGTTTTAATAAGTCTTGTAATCTAATGAACCAGATCTGAAAGGTCTTATCAAGGTCATATATCCCAAACCATCTAGGATGTAAGTACCAACTCTGCACAAGTCCAGGTTCCGATGGTCTTAAGGTCTTACCTGACCTTGAAGGGTTGATTATCTCAAAGCAACCAGACAACATCAGAATGCTATTCAAATTTTGGTTTTGTGATAGTGAGACCCCTAAAAGCCCAACTTCTCAATTTTTAAGTGCCCAACTTCTCTCTGTGGCTTGGACCTGGCAGGTCCACAGCGGTCTTTGGGTTCTAGTAACATGGCATACTTCAATTTGCCTCCTTACTAGCAGGCCATCCTGCGCTATTCAACTGATATTTTGTTCATTACATAACAAAAGGATGAGCATATTTTTGTTTTCCATATATGAAAACAATGCAAGGAGAAGTACCTTGAGAGGCCATTTTGCTACTTTCCAAGCCAGAATCAGAATATGGGTACTTAATATAAATTGATCTGAACCCTGATCTTTGCAAAATCAAAATGAGAAAAAAAAATCTGAAAAAAGAATTCACCATACTGAGCAATTGATGCCTACTATTTAAAGGCCATAATTGTTATAGTAAGGACTCCAAAAGAAAAATAAAGAAAAGCATCCCGAAAACTCCCAATATTCCTAACTTGCTTGGGACATTCATGGACCTTTCATCCGTTTTGATTTAGTAGACTTATAATTATTGCTCTGAAACCTACAAAGGACAGATTAGATTCCAGAGAATCCAAGTACCTTCTCATCATTGCCGAGTTTCCTGATATATTCTAGCAGTGGCTCTGCATAGTGTGCAATTGATTTGACTTGATCTGGAGAGGCTGCCCTGTTTATCCCATTGGAGGTGAGATCCAGGGCAGCCACTCTGTGTCCCTTCTGCTTGAGCAGAGTGACAATTTTATACCAACACCATTTTCCATGCCCAAGTCCATGAATCAACACAAAGTGCTGTTGTCTTCCTTCTCCTTCCTAATCAATTTCACCAAGGAAAAACTCATATCGCCTCATCATAGGACTCCACTCCACTATTGCTTTCCTGCAAATCAGAAGCCAAAAGCAAAGCAAACGAGAAGAGAAGAGGGTGCTGAAGTTTTGGGACTGGAGTACCTGTACGTGAATAGAAACAAGGAGCAACATGACACCCAGGGCAGCCACAGCCCTACGCCATTGCAGCACCATCAGAGCAGTAAACCAAAACGGAGACTCAAAAATATCTTAGAATTGGATTGGGCATTCACTACATAGAATAATTGGAGGATTAGATTCAAGGAGACGAGACATGGACCAAGCGCACTTAACCCGATATATCTCTGAAAATTATTAGGGACACGAATGAAAAAGTCAAAAGTGGGCCGGCATAAAATCATGTGGCTATGATAGTTGAATCCATGGGTACAAATGGAAATAAATGGGACAGCCCATCGACTCCACTGAACAAAACACCAAACATGTACTTAATAATGGCAGAATTGTATTCGGTTGAAAAAGTTTGGAATATTGGTGCTTGGGTTACATCTGAAATTAAGTTTTGATTATTGAACACAAAACCTGATATACTGTTTTTATTTCTGCTTATTATTCTCTACGGGAATACAGTAATCGTTTGTGAATCAAACGTCGTTTGACTTTAATTTGTTTACCCATGATAAATAATTTTCCCAAAGTTCTGGTTAGCAATACAAAAAATATTCATTGTAATTTAAAAAAATAATTATGTAAACTACTATTGGTTGAAGATGCAATTAAAATATCTTGAATCACTATTACATTAACAAAAATTAAAAACAAATATAAATGCTTTGTCTAACTGTTCTATGTTTTGGTTCTTTTTGTTGGAATTTCACGACATAAATCTGCATGAAATTGTAATTTTTCCTTATTAAATTTCATTTCTGAAAGGAGAAATCGATTCACCATGCCGAATTAACCATTCAAATCTGTAGATTCAACAATTTCTCACTGGATTTTGGGCGAAATTAAATAGAAAATATCACCGGAAAAAACCAAAAAGTAGAATAGTTAGACTATAGGACATTGGCTCAATGTTTTGGTGATCAAATTGCTACTCATTACTATACTAGTTTTCCCAATTTCCAAGATTATGATTTAGATTTTATAGTCCAAGGTTATTTAAATTTGTCTGAAAAACTCAAATGATGTAACTCTTCAATATTCAATCTTAGTATTCGTAATCTTAGAGCGGTCTTGAAATGTCGATTTGAACAATGCAAACTGCCATTTGAGATGTTGATTTGAACAATGAAAACTGTCATTTGAGAGATTATTCCTCTATCATATTTGGGTGAATATGAGATGATTTGAGTGCCCGCGTTCTATGGGATGAGTGGTTGTAATTCGCTAAGGAATTTATTTCATTTCAAACGGTTTCTAAAATGGATTGATGTAGCATTCCCCAACTTAACCAATGACACATTTTCAACTAATTTACAATACCCATAATTAAATGAAACTGCAACATTCTAAACAAGAATGAATGCAACTAATAGATATCTATAAAAACATATAAAACCATTCTCATATACATAGTAAATGCACAACAATTACTTTCATGGGATAACTCAACAAAATAGATAAACACATATCTTTAAAAGAGAGTTTGTGCAACCAACTGCTTGGGAAGGATGTTCGACTGAGCCATAGACCTGTTGTTCCAATATCAACAACAAGTCACCCCCAAGTTGGGGCTACGAATCCACAAAAAAATGGTGCCTCTCACAGTCCCTCACAACTCCATATCACACAACCCACTTGTTTTCTCCTACAACTATCCTGAATTTCCTCCATCTCTCTTCCTCTTGACTTGCCCAACCTAATAAATATACCCCTCCACTGCTCTCAGTCCATTGGGAGTCACATTCGTTTACTAGGGTCTCTCTAGCACAGGTAGCTAGGAATCTCTCATCTAGGAACTCAAGGGAACTCACTACTAGGAAATCACCAACGAAAACAACAACAACAAACACTTGTTGATATAGTGCAACTCACCCATGAGTTCACTCTTCAGGCTTGACAACCTAGCTCTTCAATTTTTAGCTCAAAAAGTGCTCCAACATACTCTAGAATTCGCCTAGCCTTTTTGTTCCATCTCCTAAGCTCTCCTCCAATATTCTCCCATGTTGTTCATTTCAAAACTCCATGTCTAAAATTGTCTGTTACCACCCATTCAAATTTTATCTCCTTTCCCAAGACAGTTGACTACTCACTCTTCCCAATGTTGATTGTATCTCAGCCCCATGCTCTCCAATAACTATGGGATGTGACTCTCACACCCACCCTATGACATGTATTCAATGATTGGGCTCTTATAAAGTCAACTAGAAAATACAAGTTTTCCCCAAATGATAATAAAATTCAGAAATGTGGGTTTGAATTAATATCCCTAAATTATTTCCCCTTTGGACCCCTCTTGGACTCTTTCTAGGCATTCCCCCTCTCTTGTAGATTAGTCAGTGCCCATCTATGTCCATATCTTAATAGCTAGCATTATATTATATTTATTTACAATTCAGGAAATACATTTTGCATTTACATTGATTGACTACAACCACATCTATATCTACATTATGCATTAATTATACTGGGGATTATAGTGGGGATGTTACAATCGATGTCATGAAACTCTTTAAATATTAAAAACAGTGATTTGTATATTTGTGCACAACGTACATTTTCCTCACAACTCCCACCAAATTTATTCATCATTGTTAATTGTGAAGCAAATTTTGGGTAGTCTCTAGAAATTATTGAAAGCAACATGGGTGAAGAGTAAACATTTACCTAGGATATTATTGTACTACCTAGGATATTATTGTAATTCATTACATGACCACAAATTTCTAGCAAAAGTCCTCTCTGGAAATATATGTTTTGTTAGATATTTTACTTTGGAAGGCTTGAGATACCTCAACGACTCAACGTAGTAATCAAGATTTTATGTATGTGTAAATTTATGTTGTCAGGGTGTTGTAGAGAGAGTGAGAAGAATTGAATATATTTGAATTTTTTTTTGGCTACCTCCTTTGTTTTTCTTTGCTCCTCCACGTGTGAGTACTATAGCATTCTGATTGATGATTTGCTTTCTTAAAGCCACTCCATATTTGTCATTGTGTGTCTATTTGTTGGAAATCATTGAAGGAGTGGACAATATCCACATTTATGCCGAACAATTGGTATCATAGCCATGGTGATTTGTTGCATGAGACCATAATGAAGTTTGAGTCATGGTTTGGCTCCAAGGAGAGTGGTTTGACATAGGGAACTATGAAGAGAGACATTTCCATTGGGATGAATGATTGTGGAAGACATTGATAATGTTAGAAGTTTGTTAGGCATGAAGATCAATCACGCATAATTCGTTACGTCAGGCAGTGAGCTCCTTGGTATAGTTCTCAGTAGGGGCAACGATGGTGATAGTAACCACTAGGGTTTTTAGCTTATGCGAACTATGTGTCAAGGGTTCGAGGTTCACCATTTCGGTCGGGCCCAAGAGATATTTGTTGAGAGTCAGAGCACTAGGTTTTTGGTTGTTTGTGGTGTGAGTGGGATTTAATTGAGTAGTGTCATGTTATTTTATGAGTTGGGTCCCGTTGAGCATGGAGATAATGACACTGAGTAACATGGAGAAATTGAACAGGGCTAATTTTTCCCTAAGAAAATCACAGATGGACGATATATTGATTTTGAAGGATCAATATTTTCTAATTAATGGAGTAGCAAAGAAACCCTCATCAACAATAGATGAATATTGGATCAAGCTAGACAGAAAGACCATTGCCACAATCCATCAGTATCTAGAAAATAATCTCTACTTTAATGTGGTCGGAGAGAAAACTATAGAAGGTCTATGGAAAAAGTTGCATGATCTATATGAGAAAAACATAGCATCGAATAAGGTTTTATTAATGAATAAATTATACAACCTCAATATGAAGGAGAGTGCTTCAGTAGTAGAGCACTTAAATGAGTTCAACATAATTTCCACCCATCTCACCTCCATTAAAATCATTTTGGATGATGACATTAGAGCCATCTTACTAATGTGTTCCATGCCAGATAACTAGGAGAACCTGATTGTAGCTATAATCACTTTGTCATGATCTGTAGGAAACCTAAAATTTGATCATGTTATAAACATCTTAATGAATGATGAGCTACAACATAAATCAATTATAGAAAACTAGGGAGGAAAATCCCTAATTCTAGTTGATCGTGGTAGGAAAATTGATCGAAACCTCCAAGAGAATTCAAGGTCAAGAGGCAGATAAAAATTGAAAAGAGGAAGACTCACATGTTATCACTGTGGAAATATAGGACACATGAAAAGAGAGTACCAAGTATAGAAGTGAGAAAAGAAGGATCAAACACTAGCCAACACAAATAAAAAATCAACCATCACAGATGAAGGTGAGACTATTGTTGTAGTTTCAGATGGTAAGGTTTTATTTACTATTTCAATGGTATATGCATGTTTATATACCTCCAACTATAGAATTGATTGGATTCTTGACTCTGGGGCATCTCACCATGTAACCCCAAACAAAGATAATTTTGTTGCATATAATTCTAGAAATTATGGTAAAGTGCACATAGGAAACAATCACTTTTGCAACATTATTAGAGTGGGAGATGTCCAGATCAAGACAAATGATGGTCAAGATATCTTACCAAAATAGGTTAGGAATGTTCCAAATATGTGCATGAGTCTTATCTCTATAGGATGATTGGATGATGGAAGATGCTCCACATGTTTTGGAAAAAGTGGCTGGAAATTTAGTAAAGGGGTGTTAATCATGGCTAGAGGATCTAGGACAAGAACAATGTATACATAAAGAGCAATAGCAGAAAAATCAGATGTCGTTGTTGCAAAAGAAGAAATCTATGTAGATTTATGGCATAAGTATTTGGGTCACATGTGATCCAAATGGATTTCAATGGCCTCCCACCTAATCCAATTGGCTAATTTTGGAAGTTTTCTAGTTTGACAATTTTTTCCCTAGTTTTCGGGTCCCTGACTTGTGGGGCCGTTTTGAGGCCCTAAACAACGTTTTTAGGGCTTGCCACAATTAGAATGGCCTTTTATAAATAGCAACAAAATGTGTATTCCTCGGATAAATCTTTTCAATGGGATATCGTGCACCTAAAATGAATATCATGTGAAAAAGTTACGACCCCGGGAAGTTGATATACTAACTTACCCAAACGGGGCCCACATGACTTTTGGTGCTTCATCTCCTAGGGTTAGGTTTTTTGGATGTCTAGGGTTTTTGAAATTCCTGTTTATTGTAAACATGCCTTCAAAGCCTCATTGTAATCATCTTCTTGCGAATGAGTGCAACCGTCACATCTCTTCTCAGACATAAGCCACCACCATTCTAGCAAGCTTGTTTCCGCAGCATTTTACAATTTCAACTTATTTCCTTATTGAATAGAAACCAATTTTATTGTATATATGTTATTGTATGTTAAGAATCTTTTAATAATAATATGTATTCATTTCATTCTGCAAATATATTCTGGATCAGTGGCATCAGAGCAGTCTAGTCCTTGTCGTTCTTAATGCATGTCCCCAACGAGGTGAGGGTACAAAGAATTGGGTCTCAAGCTTGTTTCTCTTGAGGACAAAATCTATCGCACGCACAAACAACCTCTCATGGTAGGAGAAAATAAGTATGATGGGACATGAGATCCCTTCAAAATCTTGCTCGAGGAATCCCTCATGCAACCGAGGAACAAGATGATGGATAGTTTTGCGCAAATCCTTCGGTGGTTACAAACAGGCGATGCATCTTCCTCAAATGGAGGCGTCGCCCCCTTCAAGGTACAAATTAACTTCGATATTCCTATATTTGAAGGTCAGATAGACACAAATATGATAGACAAATGGTTGAATTTAATAGAAGGGTATTTCTTTGTCCATAACTTCTCAAAGAGAGAAAATATTACTTTTGCGCTCCTCAAAGTTGTCCCCCATGTCAAAGATTGGTGGGAAACTTTATGTGAGCAAAAGGAAATAGAGGAACCCTCATTATTTATAGTCACAGTCACCTGGGAGTCCTTCAGGGATGCTATTAAGGAACAATACTACCATGTTGGAAGTTATGACGACCTGTACATAAAATGGACCATGTTGCAACAGGAAAGAGACCAAGCGGTGCCCGAGTTTACAGATATCTTCCATACCTTGTGTACCAAGATGGGTATAAAGATTCTAAGTGATATTTTGTGCTCAAGTATCGCGGTGGTCTGCATAGATACATCCAGGCCGAAATGGGGTTTCTGAACATATCATCCTTGGGAATGGCCTACCGATATGCCATCAAAATTGAGCAGAAGCTCAAACAAAAGACACATAAATTTGGGCATGGGAACCCCTGATAGCAAAAGCCAGGAAAGGGAGGTCCCAAACCATAGAGAAAAGGATATAGTAAAGACAAAAATCCTCAGGACAACCAGTCCAGGCCACAAGCAAAGAAGGACACTAGAAAGACAAAGAAAGATACCAGGAAGTGGTGCAACTTCCATAAGAGCCCCTGGCATAAAACTGTTGATTTCTGCTCGAAGCAGTCACTAGTGGCTGAGGTGAAAGCCTCTAAATCAGATGCGGGTTCCGACTCTGAGTTAGAATGAGAATGGGGGAGACAGATCATATATGCACAACCCAGTGCTACCGTTTCCACCACCAAGCTCCAACCCAGTGAACCATACGAGCTTGAGGAAGGCGAGCACCTTTTTCATTCACATATGTGGGTGAAGGGTACCCCTCTGTACTTCATCGTTGATAGAGGTAGCTAGAAGAACGTCGCACCCACAACCCTACACCATTAGATGGATCTACCAAGGAAGCAACATTTGTGTCAACCAACAATGTTGCATATCATACGGCATCAAGCCCTTCAAAGATGAGGTATTGTGTGATGTTTCCCCTCTCGAACTTTGTAATGTTCTTTTGGGCCAACCATGTTTATGGAAACATCATGTTGTATATGAGTCTAGGCCTCATAGTGTTATTATTACTATGAACAAGAAATTGTACAGGATACTCGAGGCATTCCCACCCATTGTTATTTCCTTGATATTTTCCAAGTAATGCGCAAAGGTCATCTCTTAGACATGGAAGTTTGTCTTCTTCATGATTCTCTCTCAGAATGAGCGAAAGATCACAACCACATCCAGGGTCTCTGCGGCCAACCTCTCCACATGACAGAAGCAAGTGGATAAGGTCGTGGAAGAATACTCAGATATATTCTCCTCACCTATCAGGGTACCTATGCATTGTCAGGTCAAGCACCCCATCAATCTGACCCCCGGTGCACCGCTACCCAATGGGCCAGTCTACCACCTCTCTCTGTTAGAGAATGAGGAGATCAAGCAATAGATCCAAGAACTTATCCACAAGGGGTACATTCATCCCGATTCATTACCTTGCGGGAGCCCAATCATGCTAGTACATAAGAAATATGGAACCTGGCGACTCTACATTGATTATTGGGCTCTGAATAAAATCACAGCCAGAAACTGGTACCCGATTCCTTGAATCGATGACCTCCTTGATCAACTGATGGAGGCCAAATACTTTAGTAATATTGATTTGAAGTTTGGCTACCACTAGGTCCTGATAGAACATACATATGTATGGAAGACCGCCTTTAAGTCAAAGGAATGTCTTTTTGAATGGTTGGTCATGCCCTTTGGTTTGACAAATGATCTAGCCACTTTCATGAGGATGATGGATGATATCCTGTGACCATTCACTAATACTTTTGTAGGGGTGTATTTGGATGACATCCTCATTTACAACAAGACTTGGGAAAAACACTTGCATCATATTCAATAGGTTCTACACACCCCGCGGTAGCACCAACTCTACGCCAACTTGGAAAAATTCTCCCTCGCCATGGACAGGGTTCATTACCTGGGCTACATCGTTTATCATCATGGCATACATGTGGATCTAGCCAAAATACAAGTCATCCGTGACTTTCCATCCCAACCACACTCACTGAGCTTCAAAGCTTCTTGGGCCTTTCCAATTTTTGCGGCAGGTTCATGTTGGGATTCTCCCATATTGCATGGGCCCTCAGCTAAGTAACCAGGGGTGGTGGTAAGGATACATTTGTTTGGGGTCGGTCCTAACAAAAAGAGTTCAATGATTTGAAGCAATGCTTGTGCTCAACCCCAATACTTTCACTATTGGACCTACAACATCCCTTTGAGATCGAGACAGTTGCTTCAGACTATGTTGTGGGCACCGTTCTCACTCAGCACGACCACCCCATGGCCTATCATAGTGAGACACTATCAGATGTTGTTATTAAGTACTCTAATTATGAAAAAGAAATGTACTCTATTGTGAAAGCTTGTCGCCAATGGAGACATTACATTCTTGGGAAGGAGACAATCATCCACACTGATCATAAGCCACTGTAGTTCATGCAGACACAAGTCAAATTGCAGAATGACCGCCATTAGAAGTGGTCCACGTACTTTCAACAATTCCACCTCAACATAAAGTATAAAATGGGAAGCGCCAACCACGTTGTTGATTGCCTCAGTAGACCGCCAGTCGCGACACTCACCATGATGCTAGACTCTTACGACCATGAGACCTATGGAAGGCCCCAACTCTATGAGACAGAACCAAACTTCACCACCACCTACCAAATGTTGGGTGCAAACATAGTTGTCACTAATTTCTATCTTTAGGATAGGTTGTTGTGTCGTTTGGGCCATATATACATTTCATCAAGTGAGTGAGTGAAGATTATATGGGAAGCCCACTACAGTCGGGTGGAAGGACACTTCGGCATCGAAAAGATAGTGGAAATGTTGCAAAAACATTTCTACTGGATGAAACTTCAATAGGACGTCAATAAGTATATCAGGCCCTGCACTACTGTAACACACCCACTACCATAATTTAAAAATTTTGGGAATTATCTCCCATACATGAGAAATATCCATAACCTTTGCATTAGTGAAATGCCAATCCCTAGTTCAATATTGGAATTCGGGGTTTCTAGGATTAAGATTCATCCACCCCTAAGACTCGCTTTTCCCCAAATTCCGATGCGCTCCCTACGCATTAGCTCTCTTGGTTCAGCTCTCAGATCCACAGGACCTGCTACCATATGTTCGCAGCCCTATAGCTACCCATAGGTTATCTCCCTCTTCGGAAATCGGGATATCGCGACTTGGGAGTTCGCGATTATCGCGAANGACCACCCCGTGGCCTATCATAGTGAGACACTATCAGATGTTGTTATTAAGTACCCTACTTATGAAAAACAAATGTACTCCATTGTGAAAGCTTGTCGCCAATGGAGACATTACATTCTTGGGAAGGAGACAATCATCCACACTGATCATAAGCCACTGTAGTTCATGCAGACAAAAGTCAAATTGCAGAATGACCACTATTAGAAGTGGTCCACGTACTTTCAACAATTCCACCTCAACATAAAGTATAAAATGGGAAGCACCAACCACGTTGTTGATTGCCTCAGCAAACTGCCAGTTGCGACACTCGCCACGATGCTAGACTCTTGTGACCATGAGACCTATGGAAGGCCCCAACTCTATGAGACAGAACCAGACTTCAGCACCACCTACCAAATGTTGGGCGCAAACACAGTTGTCACTAATTTCCATCTTTAGGATAGGTTGTTGTGTCGCCTGGGCCATATATACATTTCATCAAGTGAGTGAGTGAAGATTATATGGGAAGCCCACTACAGTCGGGTGGAAGGACACTTCGACATCGAAAAGATATTGGAAATGTTGCAGAAACATTTCTACTGGATGAAACTTCAATAGGACGTCAATAAGTATATCAGGCCCTGCACTACCTGCGTGATTTCCAAACCAACCACTAAGAAACATGGTATGTACACCACTCTGCCTACTCCTGACAGGCCATGGGAATCCATGTCAATGGACTACATGTCGGGCCTCCCATCCACCAAGTGTGGAAATGAATGTGTTTTTTTTGGTTGTGGATCACTTTTCTAAGATGACGATTCTTGTCACCTGCAAGAAGAGCATCACAACAGAGGCCACTTCCAAGATCTTCTTTGAATGAGTCTAGGTAAATTTTGGAATCCCACAAACCATTATCTCAAATAGAGACAATAGATTTATCAACACATTCTGGTCAAGCCTCTGGTCACTGCTAGACACCAAGCTCACCAAATCCATGGCCTTCCACCCCTAGACAGATGGCCAAACCGAGGTCGTAAATCAAATGATCGTGCATATCCTGCGCATGTATAATTCCAAGAACCCTCGCACATGGGATGAGAGTCTCCCCTATGTTCAACATAGCTACAACCGATCCCTACATAGCTCAACCAGCCACAACCCCTTTCAGGTGGGGTTGGGATTCCAACTATTGGGTCCCATAGATGTTGCACTATCCCTTACGGTCACCTCGACTGATTCATCTCCTGCTCCAACTGAAGTTGACAAAGCCAACCGGTTCATTGAGTGGATCCAGTACATCTACCAATAGGTTCAAGATATCCTACATAAGTCCAATGACAAGTACAAGTAGCGCCATGATCAACATCGGGTGCCACATAAGTTTCAGGTGGGCAAAAAAGTTTGGTTGTACTTGCAGAAAGAGCGCCTTACAGAACCCCATCAGAAGCTTCACCCACTCCATTATGGGTCGTACACCATCACCAAGGTTGTGGGTGATAATTCTTTTGAGCTCAATATTCCTCCTCTCCTTGGCTTGCACCCTGTGTTCAACGTG
>JASDQU010885073.1:29033-43700 GCA_032191745.1 Picea mariana
CAATTATTTGCAATTTTTTGAAAATTAGTCGGGCCATATTTTGGGTCAACGGGGCATAGAAAAGAAGAAGAATAAGTTAAGGAACCATAAGTTGAAGAGTCAAAGAAAGAAGAATCAATAGTTAAGGTTGTTGTATATCGCCACCCACACCACACTGAGAAACAACAATCATCGAGGCAATGGCATGAGAGTTGGAAACCTAACTATGGATTAACATGGAACCAGAAAGGAAACCAATATGGAGGCACATGGAGGATGAAAAAAATGCATGGATATAACATAGTAGCATAGCAAAGACATGGATCCCAAGGAGAAACCAAAATCAAGATCGATGTAGAAAGGCCACAGTTGGACCCCATGTCTACATTTCACTAGGATGGATAGATGCTCGTGCATGGTAATAATTGACTATAGTGATTATCAGGTCATATTATATGGTTTCTCCCCATGTTTCAAGGACGAAATATGCCTAGGGGGTGGAATGCAAGGTACCATCTAGGAAAGATAAAATGGGGTACCTAAGGAGGTACCCAAGGGGATAATGAATACAATGTGGCCTTAATAATGGAATAATCCCAATATGTAATTAAAAGGAAATAATATAATAATAAGGGGTAGTTGGCATGGAACCCTAGGGATACTCATGAGAGAGTATAAATACACATGAGTATCATTGTATTGGAGATGTGTTGGATGTATTATTTTGTAGCAAGCATGACTTGTGGAATGATTCCTTACATGAGTAATTGATGATGTTACCCTACCTTAAGGGTTCTTCTCTATATATTATTATGTTGTTCATGGTGAATTTTTTAGGTATCTTTGGAGTGTGAAGGTTTTTTTTTTAATTTTTATAGATATATTATCTCTTTGATATATCAAGGTGTACTACAATGTCAACATGTTACAACCCTTAGGACACACTTTTCCATATATATATAATAGATATGAAATAACTTTATTGCAATAGATTTTATAATAGTAAATCCCCCTTCTTATCTTCAAGATATGTGTTAACTTTCTTAACAATTTCAACCCTATGTTATGTCAAATCAGTGTGAACAACACATGTTGGAATTTACCTGATTAAGAAGACAACACAAGTTGAAAATAAAATTTGCAAGTACACAATAATTGGATAGCTAAAATGCTTCATTTTATATATAATAGATGAGTAAATTTATATACTCATAACTCATCACAAGCTAGTACAATCTCAACATCTCTAAATACTATCTAGGGAAACTAAGAAAACCCTAGCCATCAACATCTCCCAGTTAGGAATCACTCCTAACCAAAGCTAGTCACTCCACCAAGGATCCTCAACAATCTAATATCATCTTTGAAAATTCATCCTCGTAACATGTAAAGTGCCTCATTTTCTTATCCTCCTCAAGCATAGCAAGTATCACTAGGGTTTCAAAAATTATAGGCTTCTTCTCTCGCAAGAGCTATAAGACACAATGCTTATGTTTACCCTATAGGTTGTGTCACAACCCCTGTCTTATTTTCCTCCTTAGGGTGAAACCTTAACCCTATAATTTCCCTTGAACTTCTACAAGAACCCTAGTGCACCAAAACAAATAAAGACGATACAAGGAGTATAAAAGAGAGATAAATTAGTGGGATTTACTCCTCACATCTCTAATACAAGTGTGTGATGAATTAATTAATGAAAGGACTCTCTCCTTTCTTTATTTAGATTATGGGTAAGGGAATCCAACAATATAAAAGTGGACCTATTCCACTACAAGAAACCTAACTCTACACAAGTATACTCACATGTTGAGCTCTCCCTCTACAACTGACATGTTTCAAACTCTAGGGTAAACATGTCCAATAAACATGTATTCAAGGAGTGAATGATCTCCAAAAATGATCCAATGCTCCACTTCTACAAATATTTCAGGCTTAAATGCTCCTTCTATTCCATGTTCTCCTCAATTCAAGTACAAGCCTCTATGCAAGCGACCAAGTGCTCTCATACAATCTAGGGCACAATGCCTTCCTCCAAGATTCCTAATGTTCCTCTTCAAAAGAAAATTGTCTTCTCAAGCAAGCAAGAAACTTATATGTGACCATCATTTATAAGTCACCAAGTTCCATAGGTCTCCAATTCTCCTAGGAAGAAAGCCACATAAACATCAAGACGAGGTCTAGGAATCAATAAGTAAACTCAACTATGTGTTTCCATCATGGAATAACCAAGGATCATCCATACACCCTACACCCCATATAACATGAATCGCCCCCAAGAATGATGCAAACACTTTTGAAGTAACCCCAAAATTAACACTCCCTCTTTACAAGGAAAGTGTTTTCACCAACACCGGTATTCAAGGAAAATTTTAAGGATCCCTACTCATTTTAAAGTGTAGAAACCTTGGAAAATCTTTCTAATTTTTAAAATGCCAACCATAAAATGTATGGTGATATTTTTGTAAAAATATTCAAATTTATAAGGATTTTATATAGTTTCTAGAAACTTTTGTCGATTTTTAGTGTAAAATACTTTTATCCTGTAGAATTTGGGTGGATCATTTGAGAAAAAAATGGAAATTGGCAAATCATTTTTAGGAAAAAAAAACATGGAAACTTATCGCATGGGTGAAATTTATCCCCTAAATTTTTCCATGTTGGTCTCCCCCCTCAACGTCTCAAATTTCCCTTTGGATAAGGGATTCATCATAATGTCGACAAGTTGTAACTCTATAGGAATATTGTGAAGGGATACAACACCCTTTTGTACCTTGTCTCTGATCAAATGATAGTGGATGTCAATGTGCTTGGAGTAATGTTGAACACAAGACTGTTAGAGAGTTTGATACTATTTTGATTTTCACAATACACAAAAACCAACACCAACTGCATATCTCCAAGTGTAGTCGTTAGTTTGTGAAGCCATACTACATCATGACTCATTAAACATGCTACTATATACTACATGTTTGTTGAACTAAGTGCAACAATTACCTACTTCCTACTAAACTAGGATATCAATGCTAACTCGACTCTTTTTAGAATTAACGCCTCCATCACTTTCTGAATCACAAAATTCACAGATCACTAGTTAAAAATTTCATATATACTTGATGACATAATGAACTATGCCACTTAGACACCTAATCACATGCTTTGTAACCAGCCAATTTGTCTCCCATAGAGAAACCATAAACCAATTCAACATGTTCATAACATAGCAAATATTCAATTTGGTATTCACAAAATACATCAAGGATCCAATTAATTGCTTGTACAATCAAGGGTTAACCAAATAATCATCATCATCACAAATGAGATTCAAATTTGATATCATGGATGTGCCCAAATGTTTGCAATCCTACATCTTGAATCTCTCCAAAATCTTCAAAATGTAATTTCCTTGGCCAAGGAAGACCTATCTTGGACCCTGCGAAACATTCAACCCTGTAAAATAATGTAGAAAAAAATCCTTCATGTTAAATTCATTTGAAACTTTTACTTCTAGTAAAAAATGATATTCTTTGAACTATATGTAACAATCAAATCATCCACATATAAAACCAAGAAAACCAAATCAGTTTTAACATCCAAACAATTAAAATTTAGATCAATAACAATATTAGTGATCCCTAGGTTCAGTAGGAACTCATCAATTCTAGAGTACCAAGCTTGTGGTTCATGCATCAACCCACAAAGGGATTCCTTCAACCTACAAACATGGGTGTCATGCCCATGCACCTCAAAATATTTGCGTTGATTTAGGTAAACTTCTTCAATCACACAATTCAAGAAGCTAGTCTTCATATCCATATGATACAAGCACCATCCAAAACATGTCGTTAAGGAAATAATGGTACAAATATAAGTATACCTAGAAACTCAAGAAAATGTCTCATCATAATAGGCTCCCTCTTTATGTGAGAACCATCTTTCCATAAACCTTTCTTTGTATTTTTCAGTACTCCCATCAATTATGCATTTTACCTTGTACAACCACTTGGAATCAATCACCAATTTGGTCTCGGTACAATTTCCCCAACATATTTCTATGGGATGGAGTTATACTCCTCAGTCATAGCCTCTCATCACTCCTTCTCATAGGCATTCTCAAAGATAGAAAGATTATTCATCTTCTCATAGGATTATTAAGCAACATGTAAATGCCACCCTCATGTAGACCTCTAGCCCATAGATGATTTTAGAGGATAAATCTCTCCAATGAGATAATTTTCCATGGTTTTCCCGAAAAAATATTCCCCAATTTCCATTTTTTCTAAAATAGATTCACCCAAATTCCATAGAATAAAATTATTTTACCTTAAAAATCGCCAAAATTTTATAGAAACTATATAAAATCCTTAGAAATTTGAATATTTTTACAAAACTATCACCAAACATTTTAAATTTTTCATATTAAGGACTAATAACATTAGCCGAGGTTTCTACATTTTAATATAAATTTCCATCCTTAAAATCATCCCTACCCTCAAACTTTCAAGACTACATTCACTCACAATGCATTGCTTTCCTTCAAATGCAACTCTAGACTAAAAATATTTTATACAAGAAAATGAAAAAATAGTTTTCTTCAAACCAATAACAAACAAAACATCATTCAACTAAAGAACTTCACCTAATGGCATCTCGAAGGAAATGGAACCCCTCTCCTTTCATAGGAAATGTAGCATCATCACCCAATTCCACTCTCATTCCTCTCTCTTTCTCCTAAAAAATATTGAAGGGTGTCCTATCATAAGTCATATGTCTCAATGCCCCACTATCCACATACCATCCAACACTTTACACAATGTTAGAAGATAAACAAAATACCATGGAGAAGGTGGTCTCAAGCTATGATGTTAACTCATCCATTCCTATTGTAGCACCCCCACTCTCTACAACCTACTTCCATTGCTTCTCCTTCTCATTATTCCTCTCCATAGGTTGCTTAGAAGAATATCCTTTCTGATGACACCTAAAAAAATTCACATTACTCAAATCCTTTGTACCTTGGCTTGATTCTTCCTTCTTACCCTTTGTATCCTTTTGTGTTTCCCTTCATCATCCTCCCATCGAGTGTTAGGTCTTTGAATTATCTTTTCTTTGTTGAATAGGAGTCCAATGTAATCTCTTCCTACATAAAGTTATTCTATATCATCTCATAAGTAGATAAATTCTCATAAGAAAAAACACCTTGAACAAAAGGTTTTCAAGATGGAGCAAATCCATTCAATGTAATGGACAGCAACTCCTTGTCCTCCATTTTTTCTCTATGGAAACCAACTGATCTCTTAACTCTATAACCCTACATAGATAGCTCACAACTATATTTATGTTACTCATGTGGATTCCATTGGTTGAAATCTTGTTTCCTAAGAACATCTATCAAGAGACATTGGAAGCCTAATATATCTGATACATTAATTTTTCAGTTGTCTTCTTTGTCATTCAAGCGATAAATTGATCCTTCACTCAATCAATAATGATTCTCTTTTCCTTGGCCTCCTCCTTAACATGAATAGAAAACCATTTCAGATTAGTATGTGCAATGATCTCTTTCTCAATATCCTCCCAAAGATCAACCTCCTCCAAAATAATTTGCATCCTACACTTCCTATAGAAATTTTTGTATATGACTTTAAATGCAAATTCAAAAATTTGACCTCTCACTAAAGGTTTCCAAAAGATCTAATCCTCTAGAGATTTTGACCTTAGTATTTATCTAAACTATTTTATTACAGTATCAAACAACATCAAATGCTTCACTTCACTTCAATCCAAAATACTAGGCAGCTCAAGGGAAAGGATATCGACTAGTGTACTTCAATGTCAACGAGTTACAGCCCTTAGTACATTGTTTTCCATATATATAATAGATCTTTAATAAATTTATTACAAAATATTTTACAAGATAAAATATACCTTCTTATCATCAAGATATGTGTTAACTCTCTTAACTATTTCAACCCTATGATATGTCAAATAAGCATGAACAACATGTGTTGGAATTCACCAAATCAACAGGACAAAACAAGCTAAAAATCAAATATACAAGTACACAATAGTTTTACAGCCAAAACAATTAATTTATATATTATATATGAAGTACATGTACATACTAAAATATCATCACAAGCTAATACAATCTCAAGCTCTCCAAACCCTAGCTAGGGTAACTAAGAAAACCCTAAAACCAAAGAATCCTCATTAAACTAGCATCATCACTTGAAATTCCTCCTTAGCACATGAAAAAGGCCTCAATTTCTTCTCCTCCTCAAAAAGCATAATAAGTTGCACTAGGGTTTCTAAAATCCTAGTCTTCTCTCACAAGAGATAAATGATACAATGGTTTTTACCCTCTATGGTTTATCACAAACCATAGTTTCTTTACCTCCTTATGATGAAACCCTCGTTGGGTTTTTATATTATTTGCAGTGAAAGAAAAGTCATCCAACTATCTATTCGATTTGGATCGATTGGGTGAAGGATCGATTGACGAGTTAAGTTGAGTCGATGGTTAAGTAGAAGGTTGAATTAATCGACCATGAAGTTGAAGTCTAAGTCAAAGTGATCAAGGGGAAAGTTGAAAGGTCAGCTGATGGGAGGTTGACATGAGGTCGAGTGGAAACTAACTAAAGGTATACTATTAGTCAACTTGGAAACCGACTGAAGTCGACTATAACAGAATCCCAAGATTCACGGGATTTGTAACCAATTATCTACATGGATCTGTAACCATTTTTGGGCTCCATGATTTAAGGTTTTGCATACTATAAAGACTATGAATAAGGCACATTGTAATTGTATTAATTTGATCAATCATTTAGAGGTTGTTGGTCATCTAGACGTAATCCAAATTGGTTGCATGGTTGTTCTTATGCAAAGAAAGAGAGTATGATCATGATTTTGTATTAAGTTTATGCCAATGTTAGTCATGTAACTCTTTATTCTGAATGAATAAGACAATAATAGAGCAAGATGCTCAAGGAATGTTGGTTTTCATGTTTGGGTTTCCAAGGTAAAAAATTTGTGTACTATGTTTGCCATTTATTTTCTTATTTAAATATGTCTTATCTTTCCTATTAGGTTTAGTGTGGATTTCAATTTCCTAACATGTGGTATCAGAGCCAATATAAGTCGTTCTAATACTTGTGGTATCAGAGCTAATCTATATTGTTTTATACAAGTTGTATCAGAGAAAGGTTAAGCAAATCTTGGATCTCAGTTAAACCCTAGGTCTAGTGAGAGTTTTAAGCTATAAATATTTAAATTTGTGCTTGAAGGAATGGTAAGAAGTTCGAGGATAGAGATCGAAAAATTAAATGGCCATAATTTTGAGATTTAGAATATTAAAATTCAATATCTCTTTGTAGATCGAGAATAATGAGTAGCAGCTTGTCCATGTATCATTTTGACAGGTATGTCGACAGAAGAATGGGAGAAACTTGAAATAAGGGAAAGGATTATGATTCAAATTTATCTTGTAGATTTGGTTTTGTTGAATGTCTCAAGTGAATACTTGTCCAAGAAACTGTGGGACAATTTGGGAAGCTTGTACCAATCAAAATTCCTGGTAAATAATTGTTTCTTCAGAAGAAACTATATCTTATAAGGATGAGAGATGGGAGTTCGGTAAGTGAGCATATGAATGAATTCAATATTGTGATAATCCAGTTATTGTTTTTGGATATTAAAATCACTGAGGAGGAGAAATGTATTAGCCTATTATGTTTTTTTCTAGACTCTTGGAATAGCTTAGTTGTGGCTATAGGGAGTAATTTGACAACATTAGCACTAGAAGAAGTGGTTTAATCTTTATTATTAGAAGAAAAGGGATGGAAGAACATGGAACGATCAACCAAATATGCCTTCATGGTGAGAGGTCAACCATTTGATAGAGATAAAGAAAAAATCTCTAGTACAAATTCTAAGTTGAAGGGTAGATCTAAATCCTCTATTCAGTCGACAAGAACATACTGGAAAATCGGTAAATTTGTGCATTACAAAAGGGACTGCAAGTCAAAGGCGATAGAATTCAGTATAGGATATGATGAGAAGCAAGCAACTGAGAGAAAGACTACTCTGAATAAAGGAGGAAATGTGTATATGGAATCGACCAGTACACAGTCGGATCAGAATGTTTGGTTTATTGAATCAGGAGCATCCTTTCATATGACACCTCATAGAGAATTGTTCTGTGAATATTTGAGATGTGAATGGAGAGATGTGTTCTTGCAAGATGACTTGGAAACCAAAATTGTTGTACGGGGAAGAGTTTGAATAATACTATAGAATGGGAGGATTATAACCCTTCCAAGTGTGATACATATTCTGAATTTGGAAGGAAACTTGATATCTATCAACGAGATGAGTGATGTAGGAGTGCACACTCTATTTCAGAAGGATATGTGCAAAATGGTCCGGGGTGTGATGATCTTAATAAAAGGATTTTGTATTGGAACCCTATACAAGTTGTTAGGTAATATCAACTTGATTGGATGCAACAACATTGTTGTTCCTCAATTTGACTTGACTTGACTCAACTTGGGTTGAGTCAATACAAATCGACTCGGGTATTCTTTGTCAATTTTACCTGATCATGTTGTGGCACTAGAGGATGGGACACATTAGAGAAAAATGACTTCGAGCTATGTACAATAAAGGTATGGTCAAAGGTTTTCCTTATTGTAATTTGGAAGTCGATTTTTGTCAACATTGCATATATGTAAAACAAAATTGGGTTAGGTCCCCATCTTGAGTGACAAGGTAAAAGGGGATTCTATAATTAATTCATAGTGATGTGTTGGGCCTATAGCATTCCCTTAACTTGGTGTATCATTGTATTATGTCTCCTTCATAGATGATTTTTCTAGGAATACATGGATATATTTCCTGAGGAATAAATCAGAGGTTATTGAGAAATTCAAAGAGTTTAAATATATTTTGTAAAACAAAATAGATAAGAATCTCAAGGTGTTGAGAACTGATAATGGTGGTGAATTATGTCAAAATTAATTTGAGAAGTTCTGCAAGAAGTGTGGCATAGAACACCAAAATACCACAACATATACCCCACAAAAAAATGGATTTGTTGAGAGAATGAACAGGACGTTGATGGAAAAGGCAAGGAGCATGCTCAGTGGTGGAAGGCTCACACAAAAATTCTTGGCAGAGGCAATTGACACGACAAAGTATTTGGTAAATAGTTCTCCTTCATTAGCACTAGTCAAATCGACTCCACATGAGGTATGGTTTGGTAAGAAGCCTTCACTCTCAAAGTATTTGGTTGTGATGCATTTGTGGATGTTCCTAAGGAAAAGAGGAATAAGTTAGACAAGAATGTAGTTGAGTGTATTTTCATTGGGTACAAGGATGGAATGAAAGGATATAAACTGTAGGATATTGCATCAAGGAAAAAAGTATACAGTCGACATGTGGTCTTCAAGGAATTCGGAGGAACGTCTTCCAATTATGAAGAGGTTAAAATAGAGAAAGATCCAGAGAAGGTGAGGCTTGAATTGAGGAACAAAAAAAATGATTTAGATGAGTCGGATGAATCAGATGAAGAGGTGGAATATTCAAATTCAGTTGTAAGGATGTCTGAACGAGTAAGAAAAACAATTGAAAGGTACAAGCTACCTGATTTTCATTCTGCATTTGTGTTATCTTTCACCAATGAAGAGCCCAAGTCGGTCAGGGAGACAATCGAATTGACAAGGGGTAAACTCTGGAAGGACACCATGGTCTAAGAAATGGAATCCTTGTACAAGAATGAGACATGGGATTTGGCCGAATTACCTAATTGAAGGAAACATGTTGGTAGCAAGTGGGTATTCAATAAAAATACGAATGCAACAGATCAATTTGATAAATTCAAAGCTCTATTGGTAGTGAAAGGATATTCCCAAGTCAAAGGATTTGAATTCAGTGAGATGTTTTCCATTGTTGCAAAATTAAATTCCATTAGAGTACTAACACTACTACATATGACCAAATTTGCCACGGTTTTTCGTTGCTATTGCCACACATATTCGTCGCACTTTCCATGCAGGAAAATAGTATTTTTTGTGGAACTTTTTACGTCGCTATATCCACGCACTAAGATTATTCGTGGAAACAGTGATGAAATCAGGCCACCACGTGCCATCATCCTAAATATTTTATGTTAAATTTTTTTGTTCACATCGTCGTAATTGTGACAAACTATCGTCAGTAGACCGACGAACATACGTCGGAAAGATGGAATCCATAGAAAATATTTAACTTCTTGCCACGAATGTTCGTCGCTATAGAGACGCAAGTTCTTCGCAAGGAGTTACATATTTGTGGCAAGAATAAGAGATGTACACCTTCTTGCAATCAACATGCATCGATATAGAGACGATGGCGGGTAGAAATAGCTACGAAGTTCTGTGGAAGAGTAGAAAACCCACCAATGGCTTGTGACGCAGATGTCATACTTGAGATGAACATACATCGCTATAGCGATGACTTATGTAGGTTTAAAAAAAAACTTGATAGTTTTCTAGTCTCTGAAATCAATGATATGCTACAGAAGCCTTACAATGATATGCTACAGAAGTCCCCATCTTCATGATACACAGAAGCCTTAGTATTGTACCTAATGAAGAATATGATTTATTGTTGATTCATACACAAATTTGATTTCTAGCACCAATCTCTTATCCTAATTCAAGGATGGAGCCTTTCAAGGAGGGACGATGTGTAATGGACCTAATTAACACAAGAACGAAGGGGTTGAGGATGAGGATCATTGTAAGTATATACAAATGCATAGAAAGAGAAACCCTAAAATCATAAGGAAATTCATGATTCCTAGTGATGTTGACGTTGAGGGCATCTTTGCTTCATCTGTGAATCCATGCCAAGGATTCGGCTTGCTATGCCATCTAAGGCAATTCAAAATTATATCATTTGAATATAGAAGAAGGCATTCTCTAATCCTTCTCATTTCTTTAATTTTTCATTGTAAACAAATGGTGTTCCGCTTTTGTTCAATGAAAGGGTTGTTTTTGTATAATTGTGGACCTCATATCACTAGTAGGCAGATCATTCTTTCATCCAACATTGGGGTTGGCCCCAACCTAAGTTACGCCTAGCTTAGAAAAAAATTAGAACTGAGGTCTTAAGAAAAGGTGCCATTATCAAAATTGTCTTCTCCATTTTGTTTATTGTCATTTTCCCATTGAGAGGAAGTTGTTTTTATGCCTGCATAGGGATAGCATCTTGCAAGCTAATTCATAAGCTCTATGGTATGATTTGTGGATTTCACATTATTTTTAGTCATCCTTTAGGGATCTTTAGAATCAAGCCCTCCAAAATGATATTCTCAGCAAAATTGTGGTGACCTAGATTGGATGGATGATAAACCCAGGATTTCCCTAATTTAAGGCATATTCTTATCAAACTAGAGGGTATATTGAAGGGTGAACAATTAACTTATTTGTGGTAGCTTATGGTTGGATTATTGGGCATATTGTACAAGCAGTGATACTCCTCCAACACCTGCACCAAAACAGCAACCTAAGAGATGAATTTGGGGCTGCATTATGAACAGAGTTAAGGTTAGAAACAAATGAGTTATGGGCCATCATGTTTGAGATAAACAAAACCTCCTTGGTATCTCTGTTATCTTTGAGGCTTATGAGAAACATACACATAATTTTACATTCAGTTTTCTGAACTTTCTCTTTCTAGATTTTGATATTTTATGACAGTTGGGAATGAATGTCACCTACAACATCACTAGTTCAGACCTAAGCACCCTCAGAACAGACACTTTGAGAGTATATTTCGGTCTCTTATTTTCCATTATGTATTTGGTACAATCAAGGATTTTTTGAAGATTCAGGGTGTCACTTTGTACCTATTGAAAACATGCAACAAATGAACTAATGATGAAGTATGCAGGATTGTGCCATGGAAACAACAGTATAACTTTGATGGAGCATTGAGACTAGGATGACATTTTCACTAAGTTTTCATTGGAAAGTTATGCAAGTTGTTATTTTGTTGTCATGACTGATCAAACATTCATCTCTCTACCATAAATGTATGCATGGAGACTCATTTTCCTCACCTCATCTTGAATGCTTGATTATTTATGGAAGATTTATTGGCTTTATGGAGTATTTATGGACTCAACAAGATAGATGATTTAGAATTAATGATTATGTGTAAATCCCAACAAAAATATGTGTGTAAACAATGGTTGTCCTTCAATGTAATTTCCAGCAACAAGAAGCATACAAATGACTGTCACACTTATCTCTGTATAGCCAGCTAAGACTGCATTTATAGTGGATGATAATAAAAAGGCTTAGTGGAAGATATTTACGAAACAGGCTTGGTGGATGACACTTTTCTTGATTAATACTTGTTTGCAGTGTCCTTGCAAACCTCGTGTTTTGTTGATACTGAAGTTTACCTCATCTTTATCAAGTTTTCCTAGCACTTCTCCCATAATGATCAGGGGATCAAATTTTGCTCAAAAATTCAAAGTTCTTGGAATCACTTCAAACTGGACAGGTGCGTAGGCCTCGTTGTTGTGAACCCAACGCAACTCGTTTCATCTCAAATAGACGCCAAGAGCGAGAGATATTGTAATCTGTTCATAAAGTCAAACAGGCAAAAAAAAGTACGCTGATTGTACAGTCCGTACAGGCTGACGTGGCAGGGTCGTACGACCGTACTATGACATGGCATGTGATGACGTGGAAAATTTTGGTTGGTTGTTGAGGCCGAATGATATCTCGACACGTGGCATTGTTTGATCAAGTGATTGGGCACCATGTGGCCCAATCATGGGCTGCCACATGGCACCCCGGTATTGGTCTATTTGGTTTGTTTATTAAAATTTTATTGGAGTCTGTGAGGTTCGACCCCCGGACCTCCTCACCATACAAAGCTTTGGCAATGGCCGCCCTACCAGCGTGCCATGTAATGTTTCTTATTAACTATATGATTTGTAAAATATATGAGTTTGATTTACATGTATGTCGGCGGAGGGTCGGGCCGGGGCTTAGCCCCGGCCCGTCGTTTTGCTATATTACATATGACCATGCTATAAAATGTGTGCGCGGAAGTTGGTGTTACACACGGAGCTAGCCCCCGGTCACACTCATTTCACATATGCCCATACCCTTTGTACAACATCGCACGGGGTTTTAAACCTAGCCTGTGGTTCTTTGCATTGTGCCATGTGCCCACGACCGGAGCGCGGGGAGGTTAAACGGTTAAGTTTAAGCCCGAGGTCATATTATGACTCGCCATATGCCCGAGAGCTAGGCGGTTAGGGGCTGGCGTGCCCATAACCGTCCTACAGTTTGCACCATTGGCGCAGTTGCGCCCGGTGCTGGGTTTTCACGCTATATATTGTGTGTGTGCCAAGTTCATTCAAGAAGGGTGTGTTTTGTAGATGTAGAGACGGCAAGCTTGAAGGGGGGACTTCCAGGAGGCCTAACTTCTTCATTTTTCGATCGATTGAGGTGTTGAAAAAACCCAGCTAGGGGTTTTTGGATGCTCTGAAGCCATTGGAGCAGTCGGTTGGTCAGTTTGAGCATTGTAAGGCATGTTTTTGAGCACTTTGAGCAATTAATAATAATGATCCATTGGAAGCTGGACCAGGAGATGTAGCCCAAGAGAGGGGTGAACTCCTTTATCCATTGCTATGTTTAGATGCTTATGTTCATTGATTATGTTGCTATCTATGTGTATTTTGCATGAGTAATCCTTTAATTTATGTGTTGCAAAACTGATCCATTTTCTTTTAACACATAACATTTACTTGCAATAATTTCAAGATTTTCAAGTCTTCTTCAATTTTAGATCAAGTTGGTATCAGAGCACTGGTTTTTGAAGACTTGATTGTTTGCAAGTTTTGTTTCTGACGCTCACAAGGTTGAAACTCACAAGAGGAGAAGGTCAACTTGTGAAGCCAAGTTCTCATCCGACAAGGAGGAAGCATATACCATCACCGCAAGTTTCAGGAAGGCATTCACCAAGCATGGCTCATGCAGAAAGTCATGAATGTGTTCCTGCAGAAGATGAAGATCTCAGAAAGGTTTTCATGGAGATGAGAGAGATGATGAAGATCTTGATGGAAAGGAACATATTGTCGCAAGGTGAAGGCTCCAACCCTTCAAGGCATAAGGGAAGTAGTGGTGAAAAAACTCCAAACGGAAATGGAGGGAATGGTGCTTCTCCACCACCCTCTCCTCCATATTCTTCTTCTTCTACCAGTTCGAGACCTTTTCCGAATTCTCCAAAGGGGCATGGTAAAACTCCTTCGCAAATTCCTTCATTAAAGCTTGATATAAAATTTGAATTGCCAATATACAATGGAGAAGTTAATACTGAGAAGTTAGATAATTGGATACGTCAAATTGAGGTATATTGTAGAATACAAAAAATTCAAGATGATGAAACCAAAATTCAGCTTGCTTCGTTAAGATTGGATAGTGCAACACTTATTTGGTGGGAATCCAAGACTCAGGAGGATATGAAAAAGCATAGTAAAATTTTGATTTCTTGGAATGATTTCATTGTTGCAATTAAAAAACAATTTTATCCATTGGCATATAAACAAAAGGCAACTATGGAATGGAAAAATTTTAGACAAGCTAAAGGACAGAGTGTGCAAAGCTTTACTCAAGAGTTTAGGAG